>JAODFX010048984.1:0-10178 GCA_027580035.1 Dorylogaster longipes | reverse complement strand
AATTTC
Organism: Dorylogaster longipes; assembly: GCA_027580035.1. Classification (NCBI taxonomy): domain Eukaryota; kingdom Metazoa; phylum Arthropoda; class Insecta; order Coleoptera; family Staphylinidae; genus Dorylogaster; species Dorylogaster longipes. Next base: position 10,172 of record JAODFX010048984.1, on the reverse strand, counting down.
GCCAAAATGCGCGACGCGAAATTTCGCTCGCGCGGCGCGATTGCACGCGACGAGAGAGAGAGAGTGTGCATCGTCATCGTTTCGTTTTTGCCGCCACATCCACGAGCCCACGGGTCGCGGGGGCGCGGGGGCGGCGGCGGCGTTGTTTGCGCTGTTTTACGCACGCCGGCATGCGAATGATTGCGCCGAAGAATCGGAGCCGAATTTCGCCCGCAGCGCTCGCGAAGAAAATGATTTAACGATTGCGAACGAATCGTCGCCGCGCGGTTGCACATCTCATTTGCGAAATTGGTATATCGCATCAGCGTGCGCAACCCGCAAGCATTCGAATCATATTTGCCGAATCACACACATTAGTATACAGTGTGTTCGAAGCAGACTTTTAATGTATGGATATACAGTGTGTTCGCGGTTATGTTGGATATCATCAGAGATGTGCAAAATGGTTACCCAATGCCATTTCGGATCAGAATGCGAAATTATTGCAAGAAACCTATTTGTTATTAGCTAAATGTTTAATGCAAAATCGGTTTTTAAAAGCCATTTCAAAAACAAATGATAAAATAGGTATTTTCAAATGAGTTTTCAAACGGAAATAGTTAAGGAAAAAGTTTTTATTCGTGGCCATGAATCGTAATCGTGATTTGTAATCATAAAAGAAACACTAGAAAGTGATTAATTCTTTCTTTGCCTTCATCGGATAGAAAATTAAATTTTGCAACGACAAATACGTATTAACAAAATTAAACATACTTTTAGATATGAGTATTATAATCCTAACTAATTCGAATTAGGTATATTTAGCATAGTCTGACTTTAATTCTAAGAAATTAGCTCTGCCATTCCTCAAATTCTAATTCTAATTAATAGGATTTTTTGCACACCATTTCCAATTCTAATTAAATTAATAAATGTATAAACGAATTTTGTATTTTGAAAATAGAAAATGGATCGTTTTTTTTTTAATGCTAAATGCTTTTTGGGCTAAGGCATTTAAAAAGCAAAATATCAAATACCTATTATGTATTTACCATCGCGATTTGAAATGGTTTTATTTACAAAATGCACATCTATGGTTATCACTTATATGCACATGCATCGGGGTGTATGTTTGGGGGGGAGCGCTTTGAGTTCGTTCGAGTGCAAGATGAAAATTTCAATTTCCGTAATATGTGAGCGCGTAAATTTGGGTTAACGAAGTTTAATCCAATTCAATTAGGAGCGCGCGTCGCTGCTTTATCGCCGCCCGCATTCGAAACGTCGCCGTCGTCGTCGTCGTCCTCGTCGAACGCAAGTTTCATCTTTTGCGTGCGCGCGCGCGCATCGGCGCAGATTAGCACAACGCGATCCGCGCGCAAGTTTCCGCCATTCACACATTCGCGCACCGTTATATCATTAGGGATCGTGTTGGCCGGGGCGCGCCGCGCGCTTGCAAAAGAAAGCAAGCGCCGCCGCCGACGACGCACATTTCATCTCGCTTAATGCCACGTCGTGCGCGCGCCCGGTTTGCATTCGCCGCGATAAACAACGCTTATAAATTTTACCTCCGCGCACGCTAACTTGAAAGATACGCGATGAGAAATTGTGGGCGAACTTAATGAAATCTTATTTTTTGCTTTACGAACGAGAGATATGCACACACAACGAAATTATGAACAAATGCAAGCTGCAAACTATTCAATTATAACAATAAATTAAGAAGGAAGAAAATAATCTTATAAATGCGCAAAAAAAACAACTAGGATAAAAGAAGAAGCATGACTGCAAACTCTGATATCAAATAATCATTCCTTGTTATTAAGTTTTAGTGCATATCGACAAAAAGATAGGGAAAAACTTTAAAAGAGAAAGTTTGAAGCAACTCTATTTGGGCTGGTTTTAGGATTAATTAATTTGGCTTATCAAGTAATTGAGAAAAATTATGAACAAATGCAAACTGCAAGCTATGAAATTATAACGATGAATTAATATTAAGAAAATAATCATTTAGCATTTAATTAAGCATTTGGAATAAATGAACAAACATGACTGCAAACTCTTATATAAAATAATCATTCCTTGTTACTAAGTTTGTATTAGTTAAAATCGAGACATATGAGAGTATAGACACAATGAAATTATAAACAATTAAACTAAAATGCAAATTTACGATAAGAAAGAATTGCAAACTATTAAAATATAACCACAAATAATTAATAAAGAAAGTAGAGGCATGTAAAAACAAGTATAAAAGAACAAATATGACTGCAAACTCTTACATAAAATAATCATTCTTAGTTATTAAGTTTGTATTAGTAAATATCGCCAAGAAGAATAGTGAAAAACTTCAATAGAGAAAGTTTGAAACAACTCTATTTGTGCTGGGCTTAGTATTAATTAATTTGGCTTATCAAACTTGCCGAAGGCAATTTCGAAGCTTACACTTCCCGAATACTTTTTACGTTTCGTTCCGGTATTTTTGTTCGTTTCGGCGTTAGTTTGGTAAGTGAGACGGCTTAATATAAGTTATTAAAGCGCTTCTAATGGCATTTTCCGATCGGAGCGCTCTTTTAAAAGTGTCACAACTCGTTTCGTGTCGGTTTTCGCGCCCACTCGCAAACAACCTCGCCAACTTCACAACTTATCGACTTTCTTTGATAGTTTTCCGGGTATATTGCGCGATTATTGCTAAGCTACGAACGGCCAAAATAACCCCCCATCCACCGCAATCGACAACGAATTTTCTCCTTCATAAAATTTCCACATTGAAATGCAATTGAAGCATAACGTAATTTACTCCATTGAATTTTTTTTCTCGCGTGGATGTATTTTCGTGGAGTTGGCAACACGTTGTATCGTGAAGGTAAAAGTCCGCGCACACGTGGCGAGGGGAAAAAAAGCGTTCGCCCAAAAACTAATCTAGTTAAAGATTTAAACTTTTCCTCTTCGCCCGCGCCGCCGCCGGCGTGCTTTTTATTCGTCTTTCGTCTTTCGGGTTCGACAGCGGCGGCACGCACCCGACGAGATAATCTCGCGCCGTCCGCCTCTAAATACGCTTCGAAATTCGCTTCGACATCGCCGTTGAGGAACGCGACTTCAATCCAAATCCACGCAGGCTTCGCGAAATAGGCGAAAAGCACGAACAAATACCGGCCACGCATCGGACTTTCGAAGCACGCCGAAAGCAAATTAACTCAAGCAAGGAATGACAAAAAGGTATACAAGCCAACGTAAACCAAATGTGGAAAGAAAGACCAAAGAAGGCACTTGAAAAAATTCGAGATAGAATTGATTGGCAATGTGGTAGACAAATAAAAAGAAGTATGCTTAAAAAAAACAGAAATTTGCAACCAAAGTTTCCAGCGAAATGGGTCAGTGACGATATTTGGGACATTTACCTTACTTGAGAGAAAAATTAATATGAATCAGAGAAGAAAATTAATTGATAATTGAGAAAGACACACAAAACTCAAAGAGAAAGGTAATAAAAGGAATGAGGCAAGTAAAAAATGAAAAGGGAAAGGAAGAAGCGAGAGAAGACAAAAGCAAACGGAGAAGAAGAGATATGAGATCGAAAATAAAATGAGGGCTTCGTGCAGGAGGCAAAACGAAGAGGGGAAAAGCTTGTTCGATTTTTTTTCGCCAACTTCGCGCCGAGTTTCAACCTCAACACTGGTTAAGACTCGATGGAAAACGAAGTGGAGTCGCTTCATGTTTGCCAACACACCGGCGGCGTCGCGGCGCCCGAATGCAGGAGGCGGCGAGGAGTATCGACGGTGTTGAGGGGACGGCAGCGTTAATCTCGTTCTCGCGACGCAGAACGGTGAGAGTTTGCTCGCCAACTTTGCTCTCTTTTCTTCGCCACTCTCTTGGAAAAACAAGCGCCGTACAAACAAAGAGCGCCGCGCGCGAAATGGAAGCGTGCGAGGAAGAACCACAGCGCCATCTCACGACCAATCAACCTAGCAACATTTGAGCAAATATTTATTAACAACTTTACCCATTCGCTCTTCCATCATGAGCAAATCGAGTGTGCAAATGACAATGAAATGATGAAGATGAAAGCAAAACAAACAAAAAAACATACAAAACGGATAATAAGTAAGTTTTTGTTTAGGATTAACAAAGACAGAACAAAGAAAAGAAAGAAGAAAAGTAAATGTTCCAGTATTCGTCATGCTAATGCAATATTTGCAATAAAAGTCGAATATAGAATGAACCAAATCAAATTTTCCTGTCAGATTTATTTCAACAAGAAGTATGTTTAACAGTTTTATACTTTTATACTTTTATACTTTATATAACTTAATCTCTTAAGGTCTTAACGTCTTAACACCAAGCTTCCGATTAGGGCTTAAACCTGGGACCTCCCGAATGCTAAGCAGCGGGGTAAGCTTCTATGCCACCTATCTCGGTAATTATTTCATATTAAAAACAATGATAATACTTTTATACAAGTAAGTTTCTTTATTTATACTAATATGATAGATAATTTTTGTTACAACGTTTGAAAGAGCCGCCGAAGCAAATTGTTGAGTTACGCAAGTTTTGTGTTTGTTGGCTGTTTTGCACATTACGTCTACAATACAGCCGTCTTCTTATACTACTTATACATTCAGCTCCTATCGCTGCCGCGCTCGTAGTTTCGGCCAATGGTAGATGTCGAAACGTGTGACTCAATGTGTTTCCACGATTGCCAGACAATAGACAATAGCAGCGGCAGCAGCAGGTGCTGAATCTAAATGAGCCATTATTGAGAATTATGAATAGTAAAATAAGTAATACAGTTTGTTGAGTGTTCGAGGCGAACGAGCACATTATTTTCCAGCAGGTATAAAAAGACAGCCATTGCCGAGAATGCAACAGAAACGAAACGAAGTGCCACACACACGCAGTCTTTGTTTATATTCAAAACAAACGAAGTGAGAAGTGGAGCTGAATGTAAACACCAACTTCTCTCAATGCTGATGCGGCAGACTTGAAATAATTTATTGCCGCCAGCAGTAGCAGCATTTAGATACAGCGGTGCTCGGGATGGAGCAGTAGGTTACGTTTACAAACGGTTAATAATTGTGCAAATTAGTGAATTATTGTTGTGAATAAACTTGTTTAGTTTGATTTTACAGTAAACATGGAATAGAAAAAGAAATTATCTGGAGACGCAGCATTGTCTCTTAGCAACTTTATTTAAAAAAATTAAATCCTGACACAGGTTGTGGTAAAGTTAATGTAGAAGAATATGTGTTATCAAACCGTGTTCTTCGACGAGTTTTTCTAAAGATTATTTAGAACAGCAACATTTAAATGAAACGCAAAAGTTAGATTTAAATATAGTTGTCGACGAAAGTAAGGAAACCGTATGAACCGGAACACGCGTTGAAAGGAAGGAGTGAGTTGGGTGATCTACGCACACTCCAACTCCGGCGAAATTCTTGATGGCCCTCGCGGAGGGGAAACTGGTGGAAAAAGGTCCAGAGACGCAAAATACACTAATGACGAGTTTGAAAGCAACACGGTTTATTGCAGATGTTATTACAATCGCGTGCGTGGCTTTACGTCGTTGGCAGGATAGCGAAAACCACCAAAAGCAATCCGCATTTGCGCAACACAAGGCAAAACCGGTAAAAGCAAAACGGCAGAACGGCAATCCGGACCTCTAAGAGGAGTCGACGGACACGAGCGCGCCTACTGTTCGGAATGGAAAGGAAGTTGTTCCTTCTTGCCGTGCACGCGTGCCTCACATGTCGCCGCGCAGTGACTCTTATTTAAGTGAGTGAGTATATAAGGTCAACAATAATAAAAAAACAATTCGATTTTATTTACATAATGTTGATAAATTCAATGAAATTCATAAATGTTTTGTATTCAATTATAATTGAACATCCGATTAAATAGATTCACGATGTATACTGGGATTATGTGTTAGGTTATGCCTTTTGCGTCAACTATCTGGCCATCCAATAGCATGACGTCGGATAGTGGACATTATTATATTTTGTAAATACCCGGCCGAAGTGCGGATGCGCGGATGCGCGGCCGCGGCCAATATATGGTTTTCTAATGTAAGAGCAATACCCCGCGCGAGTCAAGCAATTAAAAAAAAAATACAAAATAGGGACCTTAACAAAAATTTCTATATAAAGCTCTGACTTTTCATATGTTTAGAAGATTTTTAAAACTTTTGATAAAACTTAAGAAATTAAGAATTTCAATAATTCTTAATATATGCTGTTAATAACTTCAACTTGTTTATCCTTAGAAAGAGATATGTTAACAGAAAGGATTTCTTGAAAAAAAAACGGTTCACAAGAATGGGGCATTATTGAAAGAGAACTGCGAGTTGATTTAGTTGAAACGGGTCCTGTTTAAAAAAATATTATTCTTCCCAATAATACAAACGGTCACAAATTTAACGATACTTTTAATAGGAAATTGAAAATTGTGAGTGCCTAAAACATGGCTTAATTATTCCGAACAATTGAATTGTGATCTTTGTTTTTGTTGCAAACTTTTCGTATTTAATTAATCTAGTAGTCCTGTAGAATGCTATTACGATAGGAGACATCTGACTACAATGGAAAGAAATAGATGAAAGCTTTAAAAATAAAACTACTATTAATTGTCAGATTCAAAGTATGTATGAGTTGGAAAAGAGGCATTGGAGGAGTGTTTTAGAACGCATAAAAGAAATTCTAAAACCCGTTGCTAGCCAAAACAACAGAAATTTCTGAAAATTAATGGAGCTCCTTGCAAAATTTGATCCTGTTAAGGAAAATCATATTGATAGAGCTCTTCAACGGAACAATAGAGTTTACTATTTGAGAAAGGAAAGTCAAATGAATTGTTAGAAATTTTAAGTAAAGCCATTAGGAATAAAATTTAATATCACTACAAAAAACTAAATATAATACAATAATATTAGATTGTATACCTGATGCTAATAACAAAGAAGAGATGGAAATAATTGTTTGATTTCTTTCTTTTGAAAATAAAGTTTTTTAGGCTTTGTTGATATAACTGTTTCAATAAGACGTGGTATATGTTCAACAATAATATATGATCTGGAAAAATGGAACATTCGCGTTGAAGAAATGCGTGGTCAGGATTATGTCAGTGGAGCAAGTATGAAAAGGACAAAAATGGGCTGCAAAATTTTGTTTTGAACAAAAATCCTCGAGCTTTTTTCGTACCTTGTGCTGTCCATATTCTAAATTTGATTATTAACGCTACAGGCGAATACAGATACTATTAGTTTTTTTTTATATCATTCAAGAAATATATATACATATATATATTGTTGGACAATATTTTAAAAATAGGTTAAAATTTTAACTTTAGAACAACCATCAGACACGCTATGGGAAAGTAAGATTAATGCAATTATGATATAAATTAGAAGAATTTGATATTATAAATAATGAAAATCCAAGATGAAGTACGAGTATTATGTTTAAAAGTAAAAGACAACAAATTTCTTTGCTCTCTTATAATTCGGCAAGACTTGCTCAATAGAATAAATCCTATAAGTAAAATAATTCAAGACGCAAATATTAACATTATATATGCATTTGAATCAATTGAAATTTTAAAAATATTTTTGCAAGATTATCGGTCAGAACTGAAATTTAAGGATGATCTAAAAACAGCAAAATAACTGAGCAAAGAGGTAGGTGGAGCACAAGAAGTTAAAAATAGTTCGGAAACGAACGAAATCGTATCGTACTCATAAAATTATCGCAACATGTGTATCGATACTAAAAAGTATCGAGTACTTTTTTGTATTTTAGGTTATTTTTGAAAATGCATGGGTAAAGTTTTCAAACTCAAGTACATAAATTTGAGCTGTAAATCCACAAAACCACGTTTGAAGTAAGCAATTTCATAAGATTTATTCTATTCGATACCTGTACTCATTGAGTATCGAATACATAATTTTGAGTTAAAAAGTACTCGAGTATCGAAAGGAAACGTACTCGATACCACAAAGTATCGCTACTTTTTTCGTTACGCTAGTGTTACAACAGTACGATTTTGATCTGAGAGACATGTTTACTTTGCCTTTTCTGGATCGCAGAACTTAAAATAATATCGGTTGTATCGGTTCGAAAACCGAATTGTTGTGTTCCAGATTTATTAAATAGTAATTACAGAATTTAATGTAATTATATACATATATAATTTTAATGATAACAAACTGTTAAAAAAGTTTTAGAATAATGGGGGGCGCTTTGCCCAGTCTAGACCTAATCAGAAGTATCCGTTTCCAAGTCTATTAAATTATTATCTTAGTTTAAAAATCCTCACGCTTATTTTTAATACCTGAATTGGCTTTGTTTCTTAATATCTTAGCTAAAACTGATAATGGAAGTTCACTTTGATTTTACAGGTTTTCAGAGTTATATTCAAAGTTACTGGAGTGTGAAATTCCTGATTTGATAATAGCTATTTATGTACCAAGGAGGTAAAGTGACACTTTTCGGAATAAGGCTAAGAGGGAGCGAAGCGACAGAGGCGAAGCAACAGACGAGTTCTAAAAAGTCACTTTACCTTCGTGGTGCATACAAACTTCGGAACATGTCATTTGACCGTAAGCCGTTTGACCGCTAACATCATTAATTACACTTATTAATTATACATTGCACATATAAATAATATTTTGCACATTTGAATAATACTTTACACTCTTGCAATGTTCCTAAGATTGATTTGGTTAATGTTTAATAACAAAACTAGACAACAGATCTATTACGGTAAACAGTGAAGGATATGCTACACATTTCGCGGTCAAAACTTTTACTGCCCGCTGAAATTTTGGAAAGTTGACTCAAGTTTTTTTATGCTTATTTCAAGTTTAAGGTGAGATAGCACCGAGGAAGAGGACAAAATACCGACATATGGACGAAAGACAGAATTTCGCGGTCAAATGGCGCCGGTCAAATGTAGTGTTGCCCAAAGCAAGACCAAGACGAGACTTAGCTAGTCTTGGTCTTGGTCTTGCATAAACAACACAACAGCCTTTAGTATTACTAAACGAAACGGTTTTGAAACTGATACCGTCACTATCGGTATTGAAACTAAATTCTTGGTAACACACAAATTTCAATTTTATTTAAGTGCGAGACGCAAGACACTTGCCTGCTTAGTCTTGGTCTCGGTTTTGCAAAAATTATACGGTCTTGCATTTTTGCAAGACTAAGACCAAGACTGATTCTGGGCAACACTAGTCAAATGGCATATACCCTACAAACATATATCGCCAACCGCATCTCTTCCCATTTCTTAAATTAAGTTTGGTGATTTCTGGATTATGAGAAGTGACCAGCTGTGTTCTGTTTACAGCTGTTAAAGTAACTACAGCGCCGCAGCGCGGCGTTTGTTGGAAACACTTGGCTGCTGGCCGTTGCCTGCTTGCTGACATTTGGGTCGGGTAATAGCATATAGGAATTGCTGCATTTGCGGCAGGTAAAGTACTTTCGATAAAGTCCGTCTTTACTTCCCCAAATATGTCATGTTCCTATCTGATGGCGATAAAATAATTTATTATTGTAGTTATGGCTATTAAAAGTTATTTAATAATAATAGTTCACATAACACCCCTCTTTAAAGCGCTCTGTTAGCACGACGCATAACCACGTTCTCTACTTGTTTACACGAAGCAAGCAGCTGCCTACTCTATTAAAAGTATAATGCTGACACGCCAGACACGTTAAAACGTGTTAGAGAGAGCGCGACGGTCTGAGAAAGAATGATCTACAATATAAAGGCTTCGATTGTTTAATCTCACCATTGCCGTCGTCCATTAAACCCATTGTTTTTCGCAATAATTTATCATCTGTGGTGGTCGGGAGTAAAAAGCTACGCATATTTTGCGTGCTTATTAACAGTGTTTTCAGGAGTTGTGTTAGGTCAAGTATAGTACATGTCTCGTGTAGACATGTTTCTTGCGCGTAAAATTGCATTACATTGTTTGTTGCTGCTGTAAATATAAGAATATATATATATATATAAGTATATATAAATATAAGTTATAAGAAGAATAACTGAAAAAGGAGCAGGAACTGGTTGAACAGTTTACCTTTAGCTGGAATCTCTTCTATTCTCGGAGCTGTAAACTTTGTTTTGTTGTTGAGAAATTAGCAAAAAACAAAGTCAGATTGTGGTTTGATTGAAATAAGAAACACATTCGAAATATA
>JAODFX010048762.1:0-10183 GCA_027580035.1 Dorylogaster longipes | reverse complement strand
TAATTTTCCGGAGAAAAACAAATATTAACTTTCATCTTACTATTGTACGGTATATGTATATTGAATTCATGTCTTTAAAGCGTAATTAAATTTGCATTACCACTGAGGAACGAAATGCGAGATAGTAAACAATAAAAGGGAGACTGATTTACATTAATGGCCCACATAGGGAGGTAGAAAAAGTACTAATGATTTCCTTTCGCATGGCCAACATAGACGGGTGCCCAACATATAGTTTACCTTCGATAAAAAGGCGCTTATCTAGGGCTTGACAAGAGTTCTAGCACAATAGACCACTGGTCGCAGTGCATGAGAAGCGTTGGAGCACTCGGACTCAGTCCAGGAAAAAAAACATATAAAGTTGGAACTTAAAGAGCAAACTAATTGAGATTCGGCTTGTTTCGCAGATACATGTCCATGTCCAACATAGGCAGGTGGCCAAGGTTGACAGGTTTAACTATATTTAAAAAATAATAAAGATGTAAGTAACATAATGCGAAATCAGGAAGGGAACTCCGTGTTTTGTAGGATTGATAGCACGGCGATGAGTGTGAAATAACGTTCGAAAAAAACCCATGCACACTCGTTGGATGACGGCACACAATATTGCACAAGCATGAACCAAAAGGAAAAACCCGCAAAAAAAAAATAAACAGCAGTTAGCTGCGATGCGCACGGTTTCCATTTTCACGCGCTTCGTGAAAAATTACCACTCGCACCAAGCGATAATTAACCGGATAATAGGGCACAAAGGCGTGATGAGGTGCGATTATAACGGATTTTTGCCGCGTGCCGGAGCAGCAACAGCGGCACTTCAACCCTTCGCTCGCAGCTATTGTTGCGCGCCACCTCCGGGGCAGCAAGGGGCGGCGGCGAGCAGCGCTAATGAAGAAAAGCGCATATTGATGCTCGTAATTTACGATTATTGCAGCGCACAATGCGCCCGCTCGCGTCGTCGTTACGCCGTGCGAGGCGAAAGAAGCTCGCCGGCGCGCGGCGTGCCGAAATGAGCCATTGTATCGCGCTGCTGCTGCTGCTGCTGTTGCTAGCTTGGCTGTTCGCTGCAACTCCGCATCTTGGCATTAAAAGGTGGGAGGGCGAAGGTTAACGATCTCGCAGCGGTGCAACGACGAGGAGGAACACGTCGTCGTCGGGTGTCTTGCTCGCGAAACTTTGCAATCGAGAGACCAGTTCCACGGCATGTGTGGCGTTTTGCAGCGTGACGCTTTCGGCTTATTTTTTCGTCGGCGGTGGCGGCCAGCGAAAACGCCATGTGGCGAATCGATTGTTTCGTTTCGTTTCATTTCTTATTTAGGCTGCATATTGCGCAGTCGATAAATTCAATACGTTCCCATTCCGCAGCGGCGTGTGTGCGTGCAAACGCCGCACATTGCATTCACGTTCCGCGAAGGCACGCATCTCGTCCTAAAAGCACAGTTGTCTTCGATATGCAACGCGCCGAGATGCTAAATATAAACGTTATAAATCTTCACCCACTTCCATGCATGCGGCATGCGAGTCCTGCGCGTTCACCTCTCTTCGCTCGGTGTGGTGTGATACATTCTCTCCTCGTTCCTTGCATTCACGCCGCTGCGCATCTGCGTCTTGCCTATACGTATATATAACTTTCGGCTTGCCTCATTTCACGACGCCGAGCCAAACAACGCAGCACCGCCGAATCGTCGACGATCATCATCATCGTTCTTTCTCCGCCGCAGCCGACATCGTGAGGCGGATGAGTTATAAACGATCACGCGATGCGGCGGCGTGCGTCGGGCGCAGATGATGGAAGACGGAAGAAGATGAGATCGCATGCGGCGCGTGCGGCGCATCTGCATAAAAGTGCACGTCGTAATTCACTGGCATTACGCGTAATGCGCGTGCGTTCCGCTCACGCGATAATTGCACGGCAGGTGTGCGCGGCGGCGACCTGCCGAAAACGCGAAGAGGCAGAGGGCGGAGAAGGAAACAGCGAGCATTGCACTGCGATGGAGCGGTCAAGAATGCAGGTCGCCGTGCAACGGTTCGTTGCAATCCACGCAACCACAATGCGAAAGACAGCAGTAGCGGCGATGGCGATGGCGCTGCACGGAGAGAGCATATGCGCCTCTCCCGACTGACCTTCCTGGACCGGTTTCGTCGAGCCTGCCGGCTGGACAATTCGCGATGGCAGCGCGAAAGAGGGACGCCGTTCTGCAACGAGACCCGACGCCACAGCCTGCGCGCTGCGGACATCCGAAGCGCAGCTTCAAGGTCGTCGCGTTGGTTGCTATGCGCGAATCGGGGACGGCGTGGCCACGTGGCTGGTGGCTTGGTGTGTGGAGCCTGCCTCGAAATGGAATGGAATGAGATGGGAACTCGCGCCGCCGACACTCGATATCAAAGCGAAGCGCTCTCAAGCGTTACAACCGCTTTGAGAGCCGGCGGCGGCGGTGGAGGCGGCTGTGGCTGCGGCTCCGAAATATCTCGACGACGGCGCCGGCTTTGGAGGCGTTAGGCAGCAGATACGAGGAAGCGGAAGAAAGCGTTCCTTCACTCGGCGCACAGCCGGATATAGTTAGGACGCGCACGCGTTCGCGTAAAACGCTTTTGTGGCGGCGCTATTAATCCGCGGATCTGCGCGATGCGCAGCCGGCCTCGGTCTTCTCACGCGATTAGATTAAGGCCGCCCACTCACTATTCGTCGTGCGTTTTGTTACTTATTGCGATTCGTTGGTTTACTGCGCAGGTAAAATCCGGTACTACGTCACTTCCTCGCGATAACGCCCAAAATCAAGCTATCGCCGCTGTTTTTCGATCCGCGGCCGTTGAGCTTGATGTCGGTACATCGATGCAATCAAGAGAAAAATGCGTCACTCAAACGTGACGCAATTAACGCAATTACATAACCAGTGTTGTATGAAGCATATTGCGAGCAATGTAATTTCACACGCACACAATATGACTACAATACGAGATATGTACTATACTTTACCTAACACAACAACTGAAAACGCTACGTTAATAATAAACACGACGCATAATATCTGTAGATGACAAACAAGCAAACAAACAATCGAAGCACGGCGTCAGCTTCAGCGTCAGCTGTGTGTAAGCAAGCAGATACGGAGGTTATACGTCGTGAATTAACATAGCGTTTACGGTAGTGGTGTTGGCTAAAATTGTGTTTATAAACGTCTCAATTTCCGTCACAAAGCATTTGTTGCTGAAAGCAATCGTCGTGGGGTATCGTGCGACTTCGTGCGACCTCGTGTAACGATGACCGCGTGTATTAACCAATGATTTGATGAGCGTTTGAATACCGATAAAAACCGAAGTGCCGTCCAGCAAAACGCAGCAACTCGCTCACTAGGAAAAGTGGCGAATCATAAGTACGCGTCCTTACATTCGCCGCCGTCCGAGCGACAGAGCCTTGCGTTTAGAACAACGATTGAGGCATGCGCCGGGCTGGAAATTTGCATCTTTCTCAATTATCCCTTAATGGAACACGCGCAGTGTCGACAAATCTTTCGAGCATGCGGCGATGAAAAGCTCGTCTGCCAAGAGCGCTTCTGATGTGTGGAAAGCGGCAGCAACGCAAAGGAAATAAAAATAAACTAGGTACTCAAGCAGTTTACGTTAACACGCGTTGATGCAATTAGTTTTTTACGTGTAAAGAGATTTTCCAATATTGGCAGCAGCGAGAAAAAGTTGGAAAAAAAGCGTTGCGCTGCCACCCCTATCCAGCAGCTCAAACTCGCCTCCTTCCTCTTTTCATGCGGCTGTTGTGATGAATTTTCAATGCCCTAAAATCCTGGCATCGATTTCCAGCCGCTTCGCACGCCGCTATCGATGGCACGCCAGCCGAGTGGATATAATAGTGTAAAAAATGGTAAAAATCCGCCGGAATGCGGGGCGAAAAGCTTTTTCAAAGTTTCGAAATTACCGCACACGCCGTACCGCGTCGACCGCACAGCACATGCCAGGCGAGAGAGAGAGAGGAGGTTCTCGTTTGCAGTGGAGCTTCATCATCATCATCGGCAGCAGCAGCAGCAGCCGCACCAGCAGCGTGCTATTTTTAGCCATCAATTTCGTTGATGATTTATTTTATGCGTTCGAAATTACGTAAACCTGCGGGAAATTGACACGGGAAAATCGTCGCGCCGCCGCCACCGCATCCATTATTAACGTTAATTAATATTTACTCTCGGGGCCTCGTCGCTGGCGATTCGTTCTTCGCACGGCCGGACATCGCCGTCACGTTTAACGCTCGCGAATCGATTATAACGCAATTTGCACTCGGATGTAAGCGCGGATTTGCGGAATATTACTTTTAGGCGAAAATGCATGAGCTGCCGCTCGGTGGCGGCGGTGGTCGAGGCGATGTCGGAATTGTGTCACTGAATAAGCAGCCTGGTTTAATTGCGATCGCAAACGAGGATGGACGCGAACGCGGCGTGGGGCGGTGTTGTGCCATGTGATGCCGTAATCAAGTAATGTAATAATAAACTTTTATATTGGGATATCCGGTTGACAGCGTGCGCGCGGCGCGCGGAAGTGGAAAGTTTCCTGGGGGGGGGAGGTGGACGCGCTCCAGCTCCACAGCTCCAGACGACGTGCACACTTGAATTAAAACAGCTGCACGCTGTTCTCGCTGGCCGTGTGTGGATTTTTAGATTTGCCGAGTTTCGAAATGCGCCACGAGCGCTTCTGGGCTTCTGGGCGAAAAACGGACGTGGCTGGATGAAAAATAAATGGAATCTCTGATCGCCGGCGAAATGGGTAAATTCACGCCTCGTGCGCGCAGAAAGAGGAATCGCTTTCCGATAAATGACGCCGGAACGCCGAGGTCCAGCGACGACCGACAACGATGGGGGATGATGCACGACGGTCGTCCATCTATGGATCATAATGACACGAACTATGAGCGGATAATGGAATCGAGACGGCACTGCATTGTCTCCGGAATGACACAAACGCGAAGACCGTCGTGACAACGACGTCGTCGCCGTTGCAGAATTCGCGAGGCGATGAATCGACGCGTTCGCACGATATTCCCTCTGGATGCAGTGTATTGTTGTATTGGGGCCCAACTCGGGTCGCGCTGGGATTGCCGTTCTCTTTTAATCCGCGTAATATCGGAAATTTAAAATGACACAGCGCGGAAGCGAGTTCAATTAATGGATAGCCGCGCAGCGGCGCCGAAATATATTTGAAACCCGAAATTGAGAGAAAAACGCGTCGGCCGAAATCAGCTTTTCAAACGGAAACGACAACAAAAAAAATATGAATCATGCGGATTTTTTTGATAGTGCACTTAATCACCGGCGCCGGCCGGATTGGAAAGTCTGCTTTATCCACGCCAAGGCATTGAGGGCAAAAACTAGCTCGTTATTCAACTTCGCACGCCGCACGCAGGCAGTTCGGATACAAGCGCGTTCAAAAGTAGCAGCACCGCAAAAAGAGCACGCGAAGAGAAAAGTGCATCAAACTTTTCGAAGGTGCATCAACCAGACATGCAAGTAGTTGCTGCTCGTTTTTTTTTTTTTACAATATCCCCACAATGCTGGATTCCCGCCTGCCTGCATGCATGCATGAGTACCGTGCGCGCAACGGCACCAAATCGTTATTAATTAAAGAGCCACTCCAACGTAATTAACCAAACGCGAGAGAGAGAGAGAGAGAGAGAGAGAGAGAGAGTGGCAGACAGAGAGAGGCGGAGTGCAGGGCAATTACATGATTAATAAAACGATGCGCGAATTCATCACAATGACGCGAAGTTTTCGCAAAGGAAACGCACTCGACACTCGGCGAGAAACAACAATACGTCGGCTGCTTCCTAATTTTGCGATAGATCACATTATGCGTGCGCCGACGAAATTCGGCTGACAGTGACAAGTATTGTTCGGCTAATGTCATCAGCGCGACGGATTATAATTTCAATGTTCCCATTTACTGCGCCATTCACCGCGCCCGATCAGGCCATCCTACAAGGCGATGCCGCAACGGCGACCGACGCTAGAACGAGTCGTTCAATGTGCTGTCGGCAGCGAACAAAGTCGCGATGGGCGCGATACGATCCGCACACGCGAGACGAAAAACGTGGCGTGGCGCATGGCAACCGATCGCGCATCGCGATTTCCGCGCAGAAACGCCCAGAGCGGCACGCACACGGGAAATCGGGAGATGGATGAATGAATATGTATCTGGCTGTCATGAAGGTACGAAGCGTGCGAGAGAAACGACGGGCGTAATAGGAGAGTAATAGCAGTAATGCACGCCGACTGCTGCGAATGCGAGTGTGCACGCTGCGGCCTACAAATATTGGATAAACACAATTTCCACCACGATTTTGATCGATGGTGCGCATATCTCATACGCGACGAACTCTCTACGCCCTAGGCAAGACGAACAAGCACACGCTGTTGTTGTTCCTGTTACCTTGATACTGTCGTAGCACGCAGTCACTCGGCCGTTCTGGACCTCGACGTTCGCTGGCGGATGGGCGAACTTGCACTCCGTGTCCGGGCGCGAGCACTTGTTCCGCTGGAACTCCCTGCAGACCTCCAGCTGCAGCCAGCGCGAGTCCTTGCCGTTTAGCAGATTATTCATGTTCACCATTGCCATCTCCTTCGAGCAGCGAAGAGATGTGTCCGCTGGTGGACACGCGCAGGGTGCTGGGGTGCTCCTACTGCTGCTGATGCTGCTGCGCGTGGATATGTGCGAAGGAAGCGAGGACGATGATGTCGGCGCGGCACGTCTCAACAACAATCACTGTTCATGTTACTTCAATCGAAATGTCGCGAACGTTCGGCGAGTCACCGTGGAAACCGGCACGAGACAAATATTCGCCACTGGGAGCGCAATCACTCTCCTCTTTACACGTCGACGTCGTCGGTTTGTCCCGTGCCTCGATTGTGATGCTGGTTGCGTTTTCTTGAGGAACAAAACAGTTTGCGCTTTGCTTGAGTTGCAGAGTTTGCTGTTCCGTACGTAAAAGCAGGCAAGCGAAGCGAAGCGGGTAGTTATTGTATTGTTGGGTATTGTTTTTGTTTCGTTCTTGGGTGTGTGATCGATCAGAGAGAGGGGGAGAGAGAGAGAGAAAGAGAGAAGAGAAGAAGCTAGCGCATTGTTGCTCGCTTGGTTGAGGTTTGTTTGCTTGATGAAGTAGGACGCAGCACAAGCCCAGTGCGATTCTACGATTTGGTACGGCCGGCGAAGGAGGATGCGTGTGAGAGAGCGAGAGAGATTTGTCTACTCTGGCACTGCGTCTGCTTCTTGCACTTGGTGCGAATTCTGCAAATAAAGCGAAACACACAATTAGATATCGAAGAATATCACCAGCGCCGCATTAGTGTGGTAATGACATGCATGTGGAATGACGAAGCCCGAGATCTAATAATAACACATTACGACAAAGCGCGATGACAAATATGCGCTGCGGTTAAATAAAATCCAGTCGGCATGACTCAATCGCCAGCAATTCAATGCAATTCAGCGTGCAGTGTTTAGTCGCCCGCTGATTTGATATTCAGTCGCGCCGAGAAGTGTGGTATCGAACCGCGCACGGTTTTTATAGCCTACTTTAATCCCCAGCTGGTGTCGGCCCGATTCCCATAATTTCAGCCTCGTCGGCGTCCGATGACGACGACGACGATGATGATGATGATGATGATATCATTGGCGAGGCCGGCGCGCTCATCCCGTCCGCGCCGCGCCGCGCCGCAGCGTACGATTCTGGTCGCGTGGGCGGACGCGAAAATTACATAACGGGTGCGGATGTGTACCTACGCGACTGATGAAAAAATTGCGTCGCATTTGCAACGATCGCTGGACGGACGGATGGGTGGGTGGATAGCTGCGAGCAGCGAACGATGCCGGCGCATAAATCTAAGTTTGGCCGTCTTCCGCTATTCGGCGGCTCTCCGAATTGATTTCAAGGCTTCATCATCATCGTCATCGCGTCGCGTCGGTCGCCCACATTGCAATCTCTAGCCTAGAATACCGTCTACGAAGCGGATGTGCGCGACTGCGCATTGAAAGTGGAACTTTTACACAGCCAGCAGACGGACAATATGCAAGCTCATTGTTTTTTACGATATTGTATTGCGTAAAGCATTAAGCGAATATTAATGAACCCGAACGTGCAAATTGACGCAGTATCGTCTTTCGTATTTTTTAGCGCATATACAGTGGTACCTGCAAAACTCGAAGGGAACAAACAATAAGTTCCAATTACATAGGTTTCCAACAATTCTTATGTTTTGTCTAAATTGTTACAAAGCACTGTTAATTATAAATAAACATAATGTGAAATAAATGTCAAATGATGAAATTATAGTTTGATGGTATAACGTATAAAATACATACACATTGCTCTTTAATGCTTTAAAAAATTACTAATACGAGTTTAAAGTAGTGCTTTCATAACTGATTTTCCTTCTTGATTGCTTATTTTAATTAGTTACAGTTTTCTCAGGCATATAAGACAAATGTCCCAAATATCGTCACTGACCCATGTATCGTCACTTCGCTGGGAAATCTGATAAATTAAGCATCCGGTTGCAAATTACAGTTATATTCAATTTCTATACTAGATGGAAACATATCACGGAACCAGCTCCAAATTGCTTTCGATTCCTAATGATATTTGTACTGCATTGATTTCATGTGCCCGTGGCCTAAACTGCTTTTGATTGTGCCAGTGATTCGTAATCGTTATTAGTTGTAACGAAAGAAGGCGTAAAGAATTGCAATGATTCGTTAAGACATTAAGTTACAACAATTGGGACAGCCGATATATAGTGAAATTAGAATTTGAATAATACTATAAACATACTTCTCGTTAGAACAAATATTGCAGTTGGTTCATTATATCAGAGTCTTGGCTTAGCATGACGATATTTGGGACATTTACCTTATGTACCTATCTCATCTGCATTGAAAATGTTGCAGAGTTGGAAAACCAGAGATCGCTTTTTGTAGCTCTGCTGAACCTTCTCCAGAAATAACTCTTTGTTAAAAAGAAATTAATGCAGATCTTAATTTTTAGTACATGGTCTAAAACGGTGAAATGATCGAAACCGAAAAGAATGGACAATCACTCAATTGAAACATGATGAGATTTTATCGAATCGATGGTGTATTTAAATAAAGGAAGGAAATGCTATAACCTTTAGAGTTTCGATTATTTCGTCCTTTTACAAAACTTAACAAGACAGTGTTTTTTCACGATTATTGATTTGCTGGACGTTCTTCTTACTTATTATGAAACCCGCAATCATTCCCTTTTAATCAAATAGTATTTCATTTCCTCGCCGATGTAGGAAACAAGTATCACTGTGCTTGAATTAATCATTCAACTTGCTCGGCTTAAAATAAACGTATTATGTGTTTATTCTAGTGAAAAACAATCGATATAAGAACATGGGTCGAACAAGAATTGTTTAAACAACTCGTCACTGTCAACGCATCATAGAATAAATATATTCCAAATGACATGGAGGTTGATTACTCATGCATGCAAGAAAAGTGGCGGTTGCGCATGCGCGCAGATGAGAACGATAAATCCGTATTTGACAAGTTGATGTCGCGCATGGAAAATACGGCCGGCGCGACAGCACGGCGACAGCGCCGAAACGCGATTCGTGATCGTTCGGCCGGCGAAGTAATAGCTCGCGTCGCGCATAATCGTCGCATGCATAAACTACACGACGAAACAGCGCGCCGACGAGTCACAAGTTGGTGAATAATTAATGAAGCGGAACGAAAGCGTCGCGCACTCATCATGCTCGTCGCGACGCGGGCGCGAAACATGCGCGCACCGCCGGAAACCAATAACGCACGCACGCACGCGGTGGCGGCGAGCACCATAACACCACCATCGTCGACGCTGGCCACCACAAACGGTTATAACTTAATGCCTAATTACCGCTAGCGATTGTGCGGACGCCAGCAGCGCAAACGAAGTATTGCGAATAATGTTGCCCAAACACCAGACCAAGACGAAACATAGCAAATCTTGGTCTTGGTCTTGAGTCTTGCAAGAGTCTTACAATCCGGTGTATTCCGTAAAATTCAACAAACAACAGGGTGCACCATATGGAGGCGAGCTAACATTGCACCCACTAATAGAAAGTCACCAAAATTTCCTACTTGTATTACTCCCAAATCCAATTCAAATTGTCGAAATGTCCCAAATATG
>JAODFX010048761.1:1712-18843 GCA_027580035.1 Dorylogaster longipes | reverse complement strand
ACTGAAAGAAGTTCGGCAAGGAGCTGCGCGCGATGGACAAGGACCTGCGCGTCTGGGACGTCTACATTCAAATGGAGGCGAACATCAAGAACATGCTCACTTCCCTGCGTGCGGTCACCGAGCTTCAGAACCCCTCTATTCGCGAAAGACATTGGAATCAGCTCATGAAAACCATCCAGGTACTTTCCCACTTCTCCAATTTAATGATCTAACTCTTACTTTGCTTTCTAGACACCTGGTTTGGATCAATCCTACTACACCGTGAGTATTACTGAACAAAGTACATAGTTGACGTTGATTAATTCTTCGCAACTGCTCAGGTTAAGTTTGTTATGGATCCTGGTACGACGCTTAATGATTTGCTTGCGCTACGTTTGCACGAGTATGAGGACGAAGTGAGGAACATCGTAGACAAGTCGATTAAGGAGGTCACCATGGAGAAAACCATCAAGGACCTGGACGAGACGTGGTCGTTGAAGGATTTCGAATTCGAGGTGCACGATCGTACCCAGATCGCAATCGTACGCGTTGGCGAGGAGCTGATTGAAACCCTTGAAGACCACCAGGTGCAGCTGCAGAACATGCTGACGTCCAAATTCATAGAGTTCTTCTTTGACGTGATCACCGACTGGCAGCGACGACTTTCGAACATCGAGCAGGCGCTGTTGGCGCTCGTCGACGTGCAGCGCAAGTGGGGCTATCTGGAGTCGATCTTCATCGGCTCTGAGGATATTCGCAGCCAACTGGCAGTTGACGCAGAGCGTTTCGATGCACTTGACGCCGCTTTCAAGCGCGTGCTACGGCATACACGCAACTGCCCCAACGTCCTGACGACGACAAATGCATGTGGTTTCCACGACGAGCTCGAACGCCTACTCGCCGAACTCGTGCAATGCGAGAAAGCTCTCAACGACTACCTGGAGACAAAGCGCTTGGCGTTTCCGCGCTTCTACTTCATCTCTTCGGCAGATCTTCTTGACATCCTCAGCAATGGCAACCGTCCCGAGTTGATCCAACGGCATCTCACCAAACTGTTTGACTCGTTAGCACGGTTAAGCTTTGCCGAACTGAGTGGTGATGGCGTTATGCGTGCGGTAGCAATGCACTCCAAGGAGAATGAAGAGCGCATAGAGTTGCATGTGGAATGCGCATGCGTCGGTAAGGTAGAGCTCTGGTTGGCGGGGCTCATCGATGCTATGCGTTTGACACTCCGCAAAGCGATTGCATGCGCTGTCGCTGCGTACGCAGAGAGAGCGCGCGAGACGTGGATCTACGAGCACGCTGCGCAGGTGGCGCTTGTTGGCATCCAAATCTGGTGGTCGACGGAGACTCAGCACGCGTTTGCACGCGTTGAGGAGGGCTATGAAGGTGCGTTGCGTGACTATGCTAAACGCCAGGTGGCGCAGCTGCACGCCCTCATTGCGCACCTCCTCGGCGAGCTGAGCGCCGGCGATCGCCAGAAGGTGATGACGATCTGCACGATCGACGTGCACTCGCGCGACGTCGTCGCCAAGCTGATTGCAGCGCGTGTCGACAGTGCACTCGCGTTCCAGTGGCAGAGTCAACTGCGCCATCTGTGGGATGCGCAGTTGGAGGAGTGCGCCGGCCATATTTGCGACGCCCGAATCGCCTACCAGTACGAATACCTCGGCAACACGCCACGTTTAGTGATCACACCCCTCACGGATCGTTGCTACATCACACTAACGCAGAGTCTCCATCTGGTGATGGGTGGAGCACCTGCTGGGCCTGCAGGCACCGGCAAAACGGAGACTACTAAAGACCTAGGCAAAGCACTCGGTATTATGGTCTACGTATTCAACTGTTCCGAACAGATGGACTACAAGTCGGTGGGTAACATCTATAAGGGCTTGGTGCAGACGGGTGCGTGGGGCTGCTTCGATGAGTTTAACCGCATCTCAGTGGAAGTGCTCTCTGTTGTTGCTGTGCAAGTGAAGACAATCCAGGAGGCGATTAAGCACCACAAGGCGCGTTTTTGCTTCCTCAACGAGGAGATTAAGCTTGTCGATACGGTATTTCTATAAGGTGTCAAAGTAGAATGAATGTTATTTGTAAACTATTCACAGGTTGGTATCTTCATCACAATGAATCCGGGCTATGCGGGTCGTACTGAGCTGCCGGAGAACCTCAAGGCGCTCTTCCGGCCCTGCGCGATGGTCGTGCCCGACTTCGAGCTGATCTGCGAGATCATGCTGGTGGCGGAGGGCTTCCAGGAGGCACGCGCACTCGCACGTAAGTTCATCACGCTGTACACGCTCTGTGCACAGCTGTTGAGCGCGCAGGACCACTACGACTGGGGCCTGCGGGCGATCAAGTCGGTACTCGTTGTCGCCGGTGCGCTCAAGCGCGATGACCGCCAGCGGCCCGAAGAGCAAGTCCTTATGCGTGCGCTGCGCGACTTCAACGCGCCGAAGATCATCGCTGATGATGCGCCCATCTTCCACGGCCTCATTAGCGACCTCTTCCCCACACTCGCCGTGGAGCGCAAGCGTGACCTGGACTTTGAACGGTTGGTGCGGCGTGCCTGCGTTGATGCGCATCTTCAGCCTGAAGAGGCTTTCGTGTTGCGGGTCGTGCAGCTGGAGGCACTGCTTGCCGTCCGACATTCGGTGTTTGTCGTCGGTGGCGCCGGTGCCGGCAAGTCAAGCGTGTGGCGTGCGTTGCTGCGCACCTACGCCGTGCAGCGCCGACGCCCTGTCGTCCATGACCTCAACCCCAAGGCGGTGAGCAGCGATGAGCTCTTCGGCGCAATCAACCCGGCGACGCGCGAGTGGCGTGATGGCCTCTTCTCAGCGCTGATGCGCGACCACGCGCAGATGCTTGGTGACGCACCACGTTGGATCGTCCTCGACGGTGACATCGACCCCATGTGGATCGAGTCCCTTAACACGTTGATGGACGACAATAAAGTCCTCACACTCGCCAGCAACGAACGCATTGCACTCGCGCCGCAGCAGCGCCTTCTCTTCGAGATCGCCAACCTGCGTTCGGCGACGCCGGCGACGGTGTCGCGCGCCGGCATCCTCTACGTCAACGCCAAGGAGCTCGGCTGGAATCCATACGTAGCGTCGTGGATCGAAGCGCGTTCGAATTCCGCCGAGCGGCCGCTGCTCTCCGCCATGTTCGACAAGTACGTGCCGACGTGTCTCGACGTGCTCGAGACGAAATTCCACACAATAACTCCTCTCGTCGACGTGACGCACCTCTCCATGCTCTGCCATCTGCTGGACTGCTTCCTCACTGCTGCGAACGTGCCGCAGGACTGTCCACGAGAATGGTACGAAATCTATTTTGTCTTCTGCGCGGTATGGGCCTTCGGTTCAGCATTGCATCAGGAGCAATTTGACGCACGTATAGAGTTCAGCAAGTGGTTCACGCACGAATACAAAAGCGTGCGCTTTCCTCCCGATGGAAGCGTCTTTGATTACTACGTGGACGACGCCAGCAAGCTGCTCACGCCATGGACGCAGCTCGTAGAACGATTCGAGCTGCAACCGGAGACAACGCTGCAGACTGCACTTGTCGACACGATGGAGACCCGTCGAGTGCGCTTTTTCCTTGCACGTCTCATGACGCAACGCATACCTTGCATGCTGGTCGGACCCGCTGGCTGTGGCAAGACCGTCCTCGTCAGCAAGCAGCTCTCCGGACTACCCGAACATTACCAGGTCACCAATGTGCCACTCAATTTTTACACAACTTCCGAAATGCTGCAGCGTATCCTGGAGAAGCCGCTCGAGAAGAAAGCTGGTCGTGTATTCGCTCCGCCGGGCAACAAGCAGATGGTGTACTTCATTGATGATCTAAACATGCCCGAGGTGGATGCCTACCTCACCGTACAACCGCACACTCTCCTTCGGCAGCACATCGACTACGGGCATTGGTACGACCGGCAGCGCCTGACCTTGAAAGAGATCCGCAACGTGCAGTATGTGGCATGTATGAACCCCACGGCGGGTGCGTTCGTAATCGACGCACGTCTCCAGCGGCACTTTTGCGTGTTTGCGGTGCAGCCGCCCGCAGGTGATGCTCTCTTCACTATCTACGAGGCGATCCTCGAGCAACACTTGAGCGCCGGCAACTTCATCGCCGTTGTGAGGAAACTCTGCACAACGGTGGTGGCGGCCGCGATTGCACTGCATCAGAAGGTGGTGGGTAACTTTACGCCGTCCGCAATACGCTTCCACTATGCATTCAACCTACGCGACCTTTCCGGCGTCTTCCAGGGCATGCTCTTTGCTAGCGCAGATGGTGTCACGAGCGTTAGTGACTGCATACGTCTGTGGATGCATGAGTCAATGCGTGTTTACGGTGACAAGATGGTCAGCTACCGCGACCTCGACGCACTAACGCGTGCCGTCAGTGAAATTGCCAAGAAGCACTTTGAGGATCTAGACGAAGCCAACGTGTTGCGCAAACCCCTCATCTTCTGCCATTTTGCCGATGGTATTGGCGATCCGAAGTACCAGCAGATCCACGACTATGCGCATTTGCGCCGCTTGCTGTCGGAAGCGCAGATGAGTTACAACGATCTCGTCGGTACCGCTATGAACCTGGTTCTCTTTGAAGACGCTATGAATCATGTCTGTCGTATTAATCGCGTGTTGGAAGCACCGCGCGGACACCTTCTCCTCGTCGGCGTAGGCGGGACAGGTAAACAGTCGCTCACCCGTCTGGCAGCCTTTATAGCCTCTCTGGATGTCGCCCAAGTCCAGTTGAAGAAAGGCTATTCAATCAGTGATCTGCGTCTGGACATCGCCGCAATTTATCTCAAAGCGGGTATGAAGAACGTCAGCACGGCGTTCCTAATGACCGACTCGCAGATTCCCAACGAGGAGTTTCTTGTTCTTGTTAACTACATGCTTGCCATCGGGGAGATCCCTGATCTGCTCACTGACGACGAGACCGACGAGGTGCTTACTCTACTCAAGAGCGAGGTGAAAGCCGCTGGACTCGCGGATACAAGGGAGAACTGCTGGAAGTTCTATCTTGACAAGGTGCGCAAATTGATCAAAGTCGTGCTGTGCTTTTCGCCTGTCGGTGCAACGCTGCGCGTGCGCGCACGTAAATTCCCTGCAATTTTGAACTGCACAACTATTAACTGGTTCCACGACTGGCCGAAGGAGGCCCTGCTCAACGTCTCGAAGCGCTTCCTTTCGGAGATCGCAGCCCTGCCGTCCGAATACGTTGCGCCTGCAGCAGATTTTATGTCCTTCGTGCACGTAATTGTCAATCGGGTCTCGCAGACGTACCTGCTGCGTGAGAAGCGTTACAATTACACGACGCCCAAGACCTTCCTTGAGCAGATCGCCCTCTATGCCAAGCTGCTCTCGAGCAAGACACATTCGCTGACGGAGAACATCGTTCGGCTGGAGACTGGCTTACGGAAGCTCAAGGCAACTGCAAGCGAGGTGGATGCGCTTCAGGAGGTCCTCGCCGTGCAGGAGGTGGAACTAGCTCGCAAGAACGACGCCGCCGATAAGTTGATCACTATTCTGCGTGCTGAGAACGAGACAGTCGCCCGTGAGCAGGCGATCGCCAGCGGGGAGGAGGCAAAGGTGCGTGCCATCGAAGAAGATGTCGCTGTCAAAGCGCGTCTTTGCGAGGACGACCTGCGCAAAGCTGAGCCAGCCCTCGAGGCGGCTATGGCAGCGCTCAACACGCTCAACAAGAACAATCTCACGGAGCTGAAGTCGTTTGGTAGTCCGCCAGATGCTGTCGTCAATGTGTGCGCTGCCGTGTTAGTCTTATTCGCCCGCCGTGGCAAGATCCCCAAGGATCGCAGCTGGAAGGCGTGCAAACTGCTCATGGGGAAAGTCGACCAGTTCCTCAACGACCTTCTCTGCTACGACAAGGAAAACATCCACCCAGACGTCGTGCGCGCAGTCTTACCGTACGTCAACGACCCAGAGTTTGAGCCGCAACGCGTGCACACCAAGTCTATTGCCGCTGCCGGTCTGTGCGCGTGGGTGATCAACATTATGCGCTACAATGACGTCTTTCTCGTCGTGGAGCCGAAGCGGCGTGCGCTGCAGAAGGCTGCTAACGAGCTAAAGTCCGCACGTCAGACGCTCCGAGAGCTCAAGGACAAGCTGCAGCAGCTGGAGCGTCAGCTGGCGACGCTGCGAGGTGAGCACGAGCGTGCAGCCGAGGCAAAGCTCAAGTGCCAGCTGGAAGCGGACTCGACCACGGCGATGATCCGGCTTGCGCGTCGCCTCATCGATGGCCTCGCCTCGGAGAAGCTGCGGTGGCATGAAGCGGTTGGTAGGCTTGGAGCTGCAGTTCACCGTCTTCCAGGGGACGTTCTCCTCGCGACCGCATTCGTTTCGTACGCCGGCGGCTTCACACGTTGCTACCGCGTCGAACTGCTGACTGATCACTGGCTACCACATCTTGGTGCCTTCACGCCACCACTACCGATGACGGAAGGTCTGGACCCGCTGGCACTACTTACCGACCCTGCCATCGTCGCAGCGTGGAGCAACGAAGGACTTCCCGCGGACCGCATGTCGACAGAAAACGCCGCAATTGTCGCGAACACAGCTCGCTGGCCACTACTCATCGATCCACAGCTGCAGGGCGTCAAGTGGATCAAGCGGCGCTATGCTGAGGACCTCGTTGTTGTACGACTTGGGACGCGTCGTTGTCTCGAGACCATCGAACGTTGCGTCTCCGTTGGCAGCGTTGTGCTGTTGGAGAATATCGGGGAGATGATCGACGGCGTACTCGAGCCGATCCTCAGTCGTGCACTGCTCAAGAAAGGTCGTCTCATCCGCATCGGCGATAAGGAGGTTGACTACGATGCGCGCTTCAAGCTGATCATCCAGACGAAGCTGGCGAATCCTCACTACAAGCCCGAGATTCAAGCGCAAACGACACTCATCAACTTCACAGTCACCCGCAGTGGCCTCGAAGAGCAGCTGCTTGCCGAAGTTGTGAAAGCTGAGCGACCAGAGCTGGAAACGTCAAAAGCGCTGCTCACCACGCAACAGAACGACTTCAAAATCACACTTAAAGTCTGCGAAGACAATCTCCTCGAACGGCTTTCATCCGCCACCGGAAACATACTTGAGGACGTCGCCTTGGTGACGAATCTCGAAGCAACGAAGAGCACCGCAGCGGATATCTCTCTCAAAGCCGAAGAGGCGAAGGTGACCTCGGCGAAAATCGACGAGGCACGAGAACAGTATCGACCAGCAGCTACACGCGCTTCACTGCTTTATTTCATCCTCAACGATCTAAACCGTATCAACCCGATCTACCAGTTCTCGCTGAAGGCGTTCACTACGGTCTTCAAGCAGTCGTTGAGTGCCGCCCAATCCGCCGACACGTTTCCGGTTAGGGTCGCCAACCTTCTTGAGAGCATCACCTACAGTGTGTGCATGTACACCACTCGTGGACTCTTCGAACGCGACAAGCTCACGTTTCTTGCGCAGATGACGTTGCAGATCCTCGTTAGTACAAAGGAGATCTCCACAACGGAGCTGGACTTTCTCCTGCGCTTTCCTGTCATGACTAACCTTGTTTCGCCGTGCGACTTCCTCTCGAACGTGCTCTGGGGCGGTGTGAAGACTCTAGCCTGCATGGAAGGCTTCCGCGGACTGGAAAAGGACATGGAGCAGTCGATGAAGCGCTGGCGCAAGTTCGTTGACAGTGAGTGTCCCGAAAAGGAGAAACTGCCGGGCGAGTGGAAGAGTCGAAGCGCTCTGCAGAGATTGTGCATTATGCGATGCCTGCGTCCAGATCGAATGACATACGCCGTGCGTGGCTTCATTGAAGAGACGCTGGGCGCGCAATTTGTGCAGGCACGTGCGATCCCCTTCGAGCGATCCTTTGAGGAGACAAGCAGTGCGACATCGGTTCTGTTTATCCTGTCCCCGGGCGTTGATCCGCTAGTAGACGTTACAGCACTTGGTCACCGTCTGGGGTACGCCATCGAAAAAGGTAACTTTCATGCGGTTGCTTTGGGTCAGGGACAAGAAGCAGTAGCAGAGGCGACGCTTGATCATAGCGCGTTGCACGGCCACTGGCTAATGCTGCAGAATATCCACTTGGTCGGAAGATGGCTACCAGCACTCGAGAAGAAGATTGAGCAGCTCGCAGAAAGCGCCCATGTTGACTACCGGCTCTACTTAACCGCTGATCCCATCGCAAACACCCTTCCGCAGGGTATCCTTGAATCCTCAATCAAGATCACGAACGAGTCGCCAACGGGTATGCGTGCCAATCTACATAAGGCGCTGGACAACTTCACGCAGGAATCGCTAGAGACGTGCAGTAAGGAGGTCGAATTCCGTGCGATTCTCTTCTCTCTCTGCTACTTCCACGCCGTTGTCGCTGAGAGGCGCAAGTTTGGAGCGCAGGGGTGGAACCGCGATTACCCCTTCAACGTGGGTGACCTCACCATTAGCGTAAACGTACTTCATAACTACCTCGAGAACAACAATCGGGTACCGTGGGAGGATCTGCGCTATCTCTTCGGGGAGATCATGTATGGTGGACATATTACGGATGATTGGGACCGCCGTCTCTGTCAACACTATCTGCAGGAGTATATGCAACCTCTGCTTCTCGATGGAGAGCTCCAGTACGCAGTTGGGTTCCGAGCACCGCCGTCTAGCACCGACCTCGCTGGGTACCATCGCTACGTTGACGAGCAGCTACCAGCCGAATCGCCACACCTCTACGGCCTACACCCGAACGCCGAGATCGGCTTCCTTACAGCTGCTACCGACGCCATGTTCCGCACGCTCTTCGAGCTCCAATCACACCATCTCGCAGGCGCCGCGAGTGGGGTGGGGGAAAAGGTGCGGGTGGCACTGGACGACATTGTCGAGAAGCTTCCGGAAGCGTTCGGCGTGCGCGACCTCCACGGCAAGGCCGACGAGCGCACACCGTTCGCCGTCGTCTGCGTGCAGGAATGCGAGCGTATGAACACCCTCGGCGCCCTTATCCGCAGCTCATTGCGTGACCTCGCCGCCGGACTTCGTGGCGAACTCACACTCACACCTGACATGGAAGCCCTTGACGCCGACATCTTCCTCGACCGGGTGCCAAAAGCTTGGGCGACGGCTGCCTATGCCAGCCTGCTGCCGCTTGGCCGCTGGTGTGCAGACCTGCAGGCACGCGCTCGCGAGCTGGACGCGTGGACCGCCGAACCGGGCGCGCCCGCTTCCGTCTGGTTGGGTGGCCTCTTCAGCCCACAGGCGTTCCTCACCGCCGTCATGCAGCAGGCGGCGCGCCGCAACGCCTGGCCGCTGGACAAGATGTGCCTGCAGACAGAGGTCACTCGCCGGCAACGCGAGGAGATCGTTGCTGCGCCCAAAGAAGGCGCCCATGTGCACGGTCTGCACCTGGAAGGCGCGCGTTGGGACGCCCAAGACGGCCTCCTCGCCGACTCCATCCTCAAGGAGCTATTCCCAATGCTACCGGTCGTCTACCTACGCGCTGTCACACAGGAAAAACTCGACGTGCGCCAGACGTACGAATGCCCTGTCTATCGCACCCGCAACCGTGGCGCAACCTACGTGTGGACTTTGCACTTGCGCACACGTGACAAACCCTCTAAGTGGGTCTTAGCGGGTGTAGCAACATTATTGCAAGTTTAGGTTAAGTTTAGTCTAGGAAGGTTTGCCACACTTAGGTCACTCACCTCCGTAGAGCCCTTTTACGCCTCAGCCAGCAGAATCCGGCCTGGCAGGGTGAGAGAGGATTGGCGTTTGGGCTGGAAAGGATTTTTGTGGAGGGATGGGAGATTAAAAGACACGAAGCAGTGGAGTAGGTCTACGCCCAAACTTGGGGTTTGCAAGTCTAGAACAACAAGCTTCCTTCAGATCAGCAAGGGGATCGTCGCGGTTCCTAAGAAGGGCGCCCATGTGCACGTTCTGAACCTGGAGGGCGTTTGCTGGGACTCTCACGAAGGCCTTCTCGCCGACGCCATCCGCAAGGAGCTCTACCCGACCCTACCAGTAGACTATTTGAGCGCTGTTACAGGGGTGAAGCTCGACGTCCTGCCTATCTGACTTTGCATTTACGCAAACCACACTCCATGTGGGTGCTAGCGGGTGTGGCAACTTTATTGCAAGTATAGAACCACAAGCTTCCTACAGATCAGCCAGATGCGTCTTGATGATGTTTTCTGCCTCGACGAAGTGCGGAAATCCCCGGCGGCGTAACTTGCGAGCGAATGCGAGGAATGCACGAACTCCATCACGGCAGTCTGAAAGCAAGAACGAAGGGAGAGTGAAAAACAATGCGGGGTTAGAGGTCGCGTTGTGAGTCACCTGCGTTTGTCATGCGTAACGCGTGGATGGCCCATCCGATGCCGATGCATTTCAGCGTCACCGCAAGGAACTCGGCGTCCTTCACGCGCACGTTACTTTCGCATGCGCACACACAAATCGACATCAGATTATCGAATGTCTCCATGCTGGTTGCGTCGAATGACGACTTGTAGTTATCCTCCTGAAATCGGAAATGATCACAACTTGGAACATTCAAACTTGAATCGATACCCCCAAAAGAGTAATATTTAAAGTTGCACTCGGTTAATAATTCCTCTCCAATATAATTTGCATGCATCATAAAATATTGATTAAAATGGTAATCCGACGACGCTGCTATGCGCAACTCGCGTCGAAATCCAACGCAGGCTTTTTTTTTGCCCTGTCATGCGGCACTGACGACGGATTAGTCGGAATTTATTTCGTGCGGATCCATTCCGCCACTCGAGGGGCATCCCCCGCATCACGCATCACGTCGCGCATGCCGAACGCCTCAGCGACGAGTCATAACCTCAAATCGCGCACTTGCGAAATAAACAGGGAGCAGCGCGTGGCGGAGATGAGCTTTGCGCGCAGGCGACAAAAACTTATGATATCTCGTTAAACTTGTGCCCTCACACAGCTCGCATGCCGTCGTTTTATGATGACACGAGCATACGAATTTGCCAGCGCCATCTGCTTGAAGGCAATCCTCACGATTGCCCGATTAACTATTCAGACAAGCGATGCACGCACCAAGGTGGTCATGACTCACCACTTGCTTCAATGAAGGGGGACGTTCACAACAGGGAACAGAGCTTCCGAACCGAGGCTAGGTACGTCTATCCTCAAAGGTCCGCCACAACCAAAAGGTTAAGAACCGCCTGCATAAGAGGGTCGAGACGAATTGATACCACTCATCAACGCCCTGCCGTGCATTTGCATTAAGGGGGAGTGTGCGCAGTATACTATGCGAGGGTGTTTATTAGAATCTATGTTGTGATCGTAATGTAATCAGCACTCGAAGCACGTCTAATCAAAAACAGGAATTTTGATTCATTGTGGCGGCATCTAGTGTCGAAAAGTCAGGCCGAAATTTATGACTATTGTTTCCTTTGAATGCAAAATGGCGACAAGCGAGTAGACAATTACGGCGTAACGAATGAACTCCGCGAGGTGCGCACCCTGAAATATTATCGATCTGATTGCGCCGTCGAGATAGTTGCGCGCA
This sequence comes from Dorylogaster longipes, assembly GCA_027580035.1. Lineage (NCBI taxonomy): Eukaryota > Metazoa > Arthropoda > Insecta > Coleoptera > Staphylinidae > Dorylogaster > Dorylogaster longipes. The sequence goes on along the minus strand of JAODFX010048761.1, from coordinate 7,329 downwards.
CAAAAGTGCTCTAACGAGACGGTGAAACCGAACCTGAGCAAAAAGCCGCAGCGAAATAACAATGCTGGGATGAGATTACACCACCGCCGCGCCGACTTCGGCGTGGTAATTGTTTAGAATGAATTCGTGCCCGACTAATTCACCCCACTCGCAGCGCGCTGGCGAGATAGTCGCGGGACGCGCCCGGCAGATGGTGTGCGTCTTTAATTAAAACTTGTACAACTGCTGCGTAATTGCGAACAAAGAGATGGCGCTGGCGTAGCGTTATGTTGACCGGTTCGATTCATCAACGTCAAATCGGTGCGGAACTCATGAATGCCGCCGCGCCGCGAGGATTTATGAATAGCAAACGTAAAAAACAAAAGCCTCGCTTTACGTCCTCTGCTAGTAATTGAGCGATTTGTGGTCACAAATATTTACGAAACAATTGCTAGCGAAGGTGTGTGAGTTGTTTGTGGATTTCTCTATTTCGGTTTAAGGTTATTCAAAACGAAATCAAACTTGAAAGAAACACTAGTCAAGAAAGCAATTGAAGAATTTTTATTTTGACGAACTCTGCAACTTAAAACGGTAGGAAGTTCGTCGAGCTGGCTAGTAAACAATAAAAAGTGGACTGAAATGTAAAAAAAGGGATGCAGTGCATGCGCATGCGCACCCGGCTGGGACATATCAATAAAACCATCGTGCGGCGTTGCGAATGATGAACACAGCGCGTCGCAGTTCGCTGCGTGTGTACACCACGCGTGTGAGTTTGCAATAATGCGCCAACGTAAACAATCAGATTTGCATAAAGCGGATGAACGAAACGCGCACGCCGCCCGCAACCCTCTCCCCCACCCCAAACTGAAGCTGAATATCGCAGCGCGGCCGCTTAATCGTCGCCGTCGCCAATTGCCGCCTCTCAAGTGAACGCGATCGGAGATGCCAGCGATCAGCATCCGCTGCTCATGAGCTGTATCTCAACAACAAAGCCCTGCGACATGATCACACTGCTAGGCGGATACAAAGGTATGAGCTTTAGTTAGGCGTAGGTATGACAATGTTAAGTTACAGTGCAACAGTGCAAATAACTCTCTGGCAAAAGATTACTATGAGCTGATTGGAAATGTACACAAGGGGAAAAGCTTTGCTCCCAATTGTGCCAGCGTTTATACCCAGCCAGACGTATAGAAAAACGATTCAATTCAATCATGAATAAATATTTTCCTAGCGTAAAAACTTTGATTCTTGAGATTACCACAAACTTAGAATATATATTGATGGTTACCCATGATCATGATTAAGGTTGTTCTAACAAGATCACACTGAAATGTTATTTTAAAAATGTGTCGTTGTTTGGAGGTTAGCTCCAGAGTTATGTACTTTAGAAGAACCTGAAGTCCATATTGTGCAATAATATTGTGCGTTTGTGGATCCCTCAAGTTCTACGCTTAGGTATTTGTAAGTTTGGAGATGAAAGAATGTTTAGCAACGACTTGCGAAAGAAGTGAAAAATGGGGGAGAAGAAGAATAAGGTTGATGAGAAGGGTGCGAGCCAACAATTATATCAGGGATCGAAACGGTGCAAAGACAGACGTTCCGCAGGTCAAGACTGGCGTGGCGAGACGTGACCGGGTAACTCGTTGTCATCGCAACGGCGAGCGGGGCGACACGCAACGAACGACATCGACACCTGCTGCCAGAAATTACCAGTATCCGCACGATGTCGCCCTTGGTGATCTCCATCGTAGGCGAGGTGTGTTGTTCAAGGCCGAACAACGGTGGCGGTGGTTTTTCGCGGCGTGCGCGCCGCGTTATTTCCGGGCTTCGTGCGAGTTCGGCGCTTCGGGCGTGCTCGCTCGTCGGCGGCGGCGGCGGCGGTGGCTCAGGGGTTGTTTTCCGGGCGGAGTCGTCTCGCTGCAGTCGCAGGGCAGAGCAGCGGGGTCGCGCGTCGCAGCAGCCGCCGCGTGCTGAACTGAGTGTGCATCGCGCGTGTGGGGGAGCGCGTCGCCGCCACCGCCGCCGCCGCCTGCTCCTTCCACCCATCATTGCCACCACCGCCGGGCTGCCGCCGCCGCCGCCACCACCGCCACTGCTGCTGCTCACTTGCTCAACGCCGCCCGAAAAACACGCGCAGCCCCTGCGCGTACGTGTGCGTGCGGCTGTGTTTATGTGTGTGTCAAAACTCTCCAACTGCCAATTGTTCTCAAACGGACTCTACACCTGTTCACAATTTTATTGAATCATATACGCCTAGACATAAGCGGCTACTTCGCAAGTAAGTAAGACGGCAAAAACAACAACCCACTCGCCACATCGACAATCGAAAGACTCGCAACAACGACGGTTTGAGTGCGTGTGTGTGTGTGTGTGTGTGCGCGCAGCTGAAATAATTCCCCAACTGCTGCTGGAATGAAAGCACCTCCTCACTGGAATCGCAGCGGTTTCATGCGCACGGGTACGTAGAACTTCGCTAATTGCCCAAGTTCCAACCGTTTTTAACATAATTCCCATCCGATGGCGTAACGCCCAACGGATTTTTAATTGACAGCGAGTGCGCAATCGCATTTCCATGCTTTCTTGCCGATACTCATTAGAGCTTTCTAACGATGCGCATTTGTTTTCCTACTTGTTATTGAAGTCAACAAGTACGAAAACAAAAACGCAACGGATTGAAAATGCTAATAGCGTTTGTTTTGTTCGGGGCGCAGATCGTCATGTAAGCGAATGCCAGTTGGAAGCGACAACGAAGTGAAACGAACAACGAAGATGCATCACGAGAGGATGGTGATGATGGCGATGGCGCTGGTGGTGTGGGTGGCGGCGATGGCGGCGGCGGACGCACGCACCGAGCTGCTGCTCGCCGAGGCGACGGAGGGCGGCACCGCCGCGCTGCCCTGCAGCACAGCCGCCGACCACCCGCTGGATCGCGTCAGCGTGGTGCTGTGGTACCGCGGCGCGTCCGCTGCTGCCACCGCCACCACCTCCGCCGCGGCCGCCTCCACCGCCGCGGCCGCCGCCGGCGGTAGCAGCCCCTTCTACCGCTACGACCTGCGCGAGGGTCGGCCGCAGCACTGGGCCGAGCCGGCCCTCGGCGACAGGTACTTCCTGCGGCTGGCGGACGGCGACCGCGCGACCCTCACCGTCGCACCGGTGCGCCTCGCCGACGAGGACGTCTACCACTGCCACGTGCAGTTCTCTCGTTCGCCGACGAGCGTCACGCTCGTCAACCTCACCGTTATTGGTAAGCGAACCCTGCTTCGACTTTCGACTTGTTCTGCCAAACTCCAAAATCATGATATCCGGATATCCATGCCAATATTTATCCGGATATACGGATACTATCAGTACATGTCCGTTTCCATCCGTAAGTATCCGGTTACTCGGATAGTACCTTATAAAAATATGTATTTGGCTAAAATTTAACCTAACCTAACCTCAAAGTTATTGGTAAGCGATAAATTTCTACTTTCTACTTCTTTCTACTTCGACTAGTTAAAATCTTGGTATCCGGATATTCGTGCCAATATTTATCCGGATATCCGGATGCTTCATTTTATCCGCATAGGCGGATAGATGTCTTTGGCTATCTGTTTTCATTAGTAGATGTCCGTTTCCATCCGTAAGTATCCGAATAGTCGAATAGTATCTTACAAAAATATGTATTTGTCTTAAATTTAACCTAACCTAACCTCACCGTTTTTGGTAAGTGATCAACTTCGACTTTTGACTAGTTCTGCTAAAATCTTGGTATACGGATATTCTTGCCAATATTTATCCGGATATCCGGATGCTATCCGGATAGAACGTGTCTGTGCGTTTGTTTTCATTTGTAACTTTCCGTGTTTCCATCTTAAATTTCATCGGATAAAATAAAATAATTATCCGGATATCCCGATAATCCGGATACTCTCCGACTATTCGGATACATATTTTTACCCCAATAGAGATACAGTTTCCAATTTCTATTCCCATCCGTATCTATCTGCAAATATCCGGATAAACGGATAGTATCCGCATTAAAATATGTATCTGGCTTAAATTTTACCCGGATGACATAAATAACTATTTGGAATACCGGATAATCCGGATACGGTCCGTCTATCCGGAAATTTGTTTTTTTCCGGGTAAGGACACAAGTATAGAAACAATTGGAGACGAATTCATCGATAACTATCGATTTCTATCCGTATTCGAATAATCTGTCTTAAATTTTATTCGGATGAAATAAAATATTTATTTAGACATCCGGATAATCTGGATACAATCCTTCTATCTGCACACCTATTTTTACCCGCTTAAAGATAGATGTTTAAAAACGAATTGAGTTGAATATTCGTCCATCTGTTTTCATTTGTAACTGTTCGTTTCCATCCTTTTCTATCCGTAAGTAACTGAATAGTCCGTCTTAAATTTTATCGGATAAAATAAAAGAATCATCCGAATATCCTGATTATTCGAATAAAATTGTTGCCTCTACTTTCGACTGCAATCTTAATGTTCAAACAGGTTTTCGTCGTTTTATGCGAAGATTTCGCAAATTACTTTCGTTGCGAAACGGGGCAAAAACGACTGCTATTATGCAAACTGGATTTCCTGCTAATTTTTTTTAATTACTTCTTGAATTTAGGTCGCAAACTCGTTATCCTAACATATTTAAAAGATTTCTTAAAGTTGAAGTTTATGCTAAAATGCCATTAGTTTGAGTAAAGCGGACAAAGTGTACCAATTTCTGTATTACGGATTGCTCATATTCAAGCAAATTTTATTATTTGCTTGAATATCTTCCTTACAAATTCAATTTCCGCGCATAATTGCAACTTAGATTATATCTCCGACTTAAACTCAGTTATCTTTGAAATATATGGGAGTATAATTCCGTCTTAACCTCCGTTATAACGTGCAAATTGTTTTTCTTGCAAATTTACTACTAAAAATACTTTTAACTTTCACATAAAATCTCTCGCATTCAGAATCGAATCCTGGATTTTATTCTCTTTAATTAATATCCAATTGTTATTTATGTTAGAAGGCCATGAACTATTTTTTTATCCGAAGTCCAAACCGAGCCAAATAATTATTCGAATCAAAAAATACTTCACAGTTTTGTAGCATACAAAATTTTATGCATTTTTATACGAACAAATTCAAAAACTAAATTTTGGATCGAATCTTTACTCTAGACTTAAATCTAGTAGAAAACGTCTGTCGGGTAACAAATGTGTCACTTTACAGTTCAAAGTCTGGCAAACAATATGATGTTTTTTGTACAGTTACACACAATTTTGTTTCCTTTTCTTTCTTTTTTCTTTTTGTAGGTGGAATATGTTTCGGACTTCCTCATCCTCATAGGTTAAGCGAATGCGCTGACTTAGTTATGCAATGCGCCAGCGTGCAATTTGTTTATGAATTATGCGCGTCGAAGTATGTGCGCTGCCATGTTGACAATATGGCCGCGGTGTGTCTGTTCGCTCCAAGTTTGGCGGGATCTCGGCGCTTGCGAGCGTGTTTTCGCAATAACTCGCGTCGATCGTTGTCTCGCCGCCAGAGAATAACACTTCGCGCACCACCACCACCTACCTCCTCGCGCCACCCCCCGCCCCCGCCCCTGCGACGTTGTTGCTTTGTTTGTTGTTAT
>JAODFX010048539.1:0-10189 GCA_027580035.1 Dorylogaster longipes | reverse complement strand
CTTTTCGTCTTAAAACGTCTCTGCGGACATCGCTAGGTACCTATGTCCCTCCTTATGCTGGTCACCCTGTATATTGAAAATACATGCCTACGATACGTCACACTTTTGCCAGCTCTACTTCAAATTGAGGCTGCAGCGCAATAGCATGAAATTGCGTGAAAGCGACGCGAACGCCCCCTGTACTTACAACCAGCAAGCATGCGATGGGAAACGAACGCACAATCGCGTTATTCCCGATCTTCTTCGGGAACTCTCGCAAGCCTCAATGGGCGGCACTTAAGCGATTAGACTCTGTTCGCCGGCGCGGCCATTAAGTCACGAACATACTCAGCCGGCGGCCCGCGAGTCTATTTTAAAGCGCAATCGTAATTTCGTTCGTCTGGAACGAGTTCAGCCGCTCTTCTATACACGCGGTTATTACGTAATTTCTCAACCGATACTCAACCCACTATGCGATGTTGAACAATATTCGTCCATTTCTTAGTAATGATATAATTACTAATCAGAGAATTGGGTTGCATTAATCAAAGTTTTCAATGTGGAGTAATACACGATACAAAACAGGTATAGATATAAGAATTGCAGCAATGCTTTCATTATCGTTTCATTTATTTTGAATATTAAGACCATTTGCACTGATTTCTATTATTTTCTAGATTATCCTGTATGTAAAAATCTGACGTGATTGGGAAATACTGATTGCAGATTTGAAATCAGCCTACAAAACATGTTAATGTGATTGTTGTTAATCTTTAAACCATCGACTCTTTCCTAGTACATTATAAGTTAAATTTGATAACGTTTGAATCTTGAAAACTTAAGGAAGAAATGAGAAATCGATAAATATTATTTTTCCACATTGTAGGTGATTTCTTTCAGAATGGGAACGTATTTTTGTTTGCTAGTTTATCTTATTCCCTCCTTGAGTTATTTGATCTCGAATGGATGCCTGCACTTTAGCGAAAAAATAAGTTGAGAGGATATCTACGATTTTCTTCTGTCAATATCTGAACAAGTCCAAGTTCAGAATCTACTTTAGCAAATTCCCGGATTTTTTATGAGTGCTCATAGAATATTGCATCGATTTTCCTCAATAATTACGGAAGATATGAATTATTTTATTGAGGAGAACGAGACTTGCTCGTTTCATGCAAATTTCGGAAATTTCAACTTACTTTAAAACCAAAACTGTTTAATTAGCGTAAAAAATACTTCATAAGCTTTCTTACAATGTTAAAAGAAACAAACTTGCCATGATTTATCAAAACCTGAGAATATTGGTAGAAAATCTAGCATTTTCTTGTTGATTTGACATGCAATAACCATATCGTGGGTCCAATACTATAACTAAGTAACTCAATTTTTTGTAAATTTGAGTTATTTAGTCCACCAGTAAGCTGTAGTGGTGGACTTTTAAATGCTCAAAATAGATATCCAAAATTCCAACCCAACCCAACCGTAGCGGTGCATTTCAAAACTAGGCAAGTAGGAAGCGACCGTTCTGTCCAAACATAAAATCTCGTTTTACTCGAAACGTGAATTTCCAAGTTACCTAGTTATAGTATTGGACCCACGATATGATTGTTTTCTTTCAAGACTTGGGAGAATGTAAAAAGAACACTCAACTCCATTTTACTTTTCTTTACATTTTTACATTTTCTTTAAGGAGCAAAATGTAGAGATATCTATGATTAACTAAGTCATTTAAAATCTAAGCAACGAAAAATGTCATTGAAAAAACAGTAATTTTATTTTTCTAACCTAACATTGGTATGCAAAAGAAATCAAATAAACAGAAACTTCCAACAATCAGTCTCACAGACGAAAACAAATTGCAGAATATTGAGTAACACAATTTGGTTAGGTTTTGTTACGCAATGAAACTCCCATCTCCGGTTGAATTGACTCACGAAATAAATTTGGCTGCGCTAGTAAAACAAAAGCGAGTCGAAAACATTCCCAAACCCAGCAATGGCAGTAGCGCAGCACAAAGGAAAGTGAAATCCCTCTTGTGCGTTCGTCCTACATACCTTCAACCATGCAGCGCTGCTCCATTTCCAGCCGTTGCTGCGCCGCACCCGGCGTCGCGTATGCACCCCGCCGACACTGCGCCTGCACACGCGCAAGGAGTCGCACGGCGAGCGTCGATATCGACGTTCGCGTGAAGCACGCACGCACAGCGCCGGCCGCTGCGCCCTCCGCCCGCTCGCCCGCTCGCGGCCGTAAAACGTAGCGATGATTGCACTATTAAAAACACCCCGAGATGTGCTGGACTCTCGTATCGATTAAGCGATAAACAGCGATCGCCGTCTTTGGGACGGCTTCGGCGAAGTTTGCATGCACAATACGCTAACAAACAACGAAGGCAGAAAAACAAAAGAAGGCAGTCACCTGTTTGATGTCCTCTCCTTACGTGTCACCAGCAGCGTGCCGCCCGGCTGATTGCATTCTCGCACGACTGCGTTGGCATACAGTCGGAATAGTTCAGGTACTCGGGTGTCTCGGATGTTGTTGTACTGTACGGTTGCGAAGCGGATGCAGGCGTCACGCCAAACATATCACAAGTATCACATGGAAAGGGCGCATCGCGAGCTGCACAATCGATGCGCAGCGACCACCAAACGTCGGGTGCTGCTGGTGCTGCTACTGCAACGACGACGAACTGCCTGCGAGTCAGGCTCGGGGATGGACTGCGCCCTGCGCGGATGGACTGCAACTAGCGAGCAGGAGCACGGGCCGGCCACGACGAGGGGCTGCGCTGCGTGCGCGCACGCGACGGAGGGTTGTGGTGAGCTGCTGCTGCTGCGGCTGCTGCTGCTGCTGCTGCTGCTTTCCGCGTTCGCGGCGCAGGATGGGGAAGAGCGAACGCGATTCAGGACGTGCGTCGCGCGGCGAGTTTGTCGCAGCGAGTGGTGGCATCCTCCGCGCATCATCCATAGGGAACTCCGTCCGACCGGTTTCGTTGCGCAAGTGGCGCTGGAAATGCACACGACCGCTGCCACCCGAAAGCGCCCTACATTACGCCCTGCGCTTTCAGGTTACGCAAACCGGTCGAAAACAATGCGCTTTGAACAATCACCCAATCTGTACGCACGATTGTTTACGACAATTGCCACACCAACAGTACTCACGTTTATTTTACTAGTCGAAATGCCATGATGGTTTGTTCGCATCGGACTAGAATGATCGTAAATGTTAACATCAACTTCAACTTCAACATCAATTGACAAATAACAACAAAAAAAAACAAATGACGAACTCGAGCTCGTACCAAATCGCCAACACTAATGCCATCTTTCATCAATTGGACTTGTCAGCAGAGTTGTAAAATTAGACTACACGTCATTTTTAGCCGTAAGCAATTAGACTACGCTACCTCACCACCATAAACATTTGTCTGACACATTGTAAATAATTACAATTAAATTTAAGAATGATACAAATTTTCTATGGCACTTGACTTTCCTATAAGCATATATATTTTTAATTTTTCTTATTCAACCTAAACAACGTAACTTATTCAACAAGTTTTAAATTGCAATAAACAATTATATGTAACAAGTACTTACTTGTTAGGTGAAATTTAATGCTAGAAACGTTACGTATAGCACCATCTGTCGGTATGTAGTAATAGCTTTATCGAATATCTGACAGAATAATGACTTGAAAGCGGCTGAAAATGACTTCTGACTGATAAACCTAATTCGCCCAAGACTTGTCAACATAAATGTGGTGGAATATAGCAAGTGCAAATTTCGGAGATTTTCGGGAAAGCACCCAATGTTCCGCATTTCGGCCACCTGAAAAATAGTCATAAACGCAACCGTGGGGATCTATTATGAACGTAGAAGCGAGTGAATGGAACGCTGATCGTGTACGGTGAAACAATGCAGTGAGTGCAAGCCGAACCTTGTCATAAGTAACACCGATAAAACTATTTTGATTACCGGTGACTGTCATTTCATTGTTGCGAATTAAATTACTCGAGTTCGAGCGTGAATAAATTGAGCCATTAACCACCATGGAAGCCTTACCCCGCCTGCCAATGGTCAGTTTTGATTTGCTTTCCACATCAGAGAAGGTCTCATTTGCTCAGAAGCTCAAGTTGGTATGTAATTTGTGTTAAAACACTAGCCTGGAATGTAATCTACCAGCCTAGACAACTGACTGTTTTTCATTTACAGTACATTGCAAGTTTTTATCAAGAAGATCCAGAGAGCTACAATAATGAAATACAAACACTTGAGGGACTTCGGGCACAAGCAGTATGGCCATCAATTGATATCAACAGTTGTCAAATCATGAAGAAGTACTATTGCCAGTTGCATTTTCTGAAATCGAGGTTTCCTATGGAGGAGAACCAAATTGCAGCAGTTTACTTTGCTTGGTAGGTGCACAATAAATGCTTGAATGCTTAATTCATTTAGTTGTGATTATTTATAGTTCAGTGAATAATAGGTTAATTATTATTCTGTTTGCAGGAAAGATGACTATACTAAAATGTCATGTAACATGCCTGATATAAATTTTGAATTGATGTGCATGCTCATTAATATTGGTTGTATACACTCAAAATTGGGCGCTGAAGATAACAGGACATCGCCGGAGGGGATGAAGATGTCGTGCACGCATTTTCAATGTGCTGCATGGGCATTTCAAGCAGTTCGCGATACGTACAGCCAGCTCATCGGACTGATTATGATTTCCTCCGAGCAAATTCGCGGAATGCAACTGCTGTGCCTAGCGCACGCACAAGAATGCATTCTGGAAAAGTCGCTGTTGGACAATCGCAAGGCGACGATCATTGCGAAGATCGCTATTCAACTCTGCGACTACTACCGACAAGCGGGCATCGCATTCCAAAGCGGTGACGATTGCCTCGTATTGGAGCACTTCCCGAACCATAAATATTTAGCGCAGTATCTCCAGTTTAAGATCGCCTACCATCGCTGCATTGCGCTCCTCTACCAGGGGCAGCAAGCCGAAGAGCAGCAGAAAATGGGCGAACGCGTCGCCTTCTACCAGGCGGCCGTGGATATGCTGGACGAGGCCGTCAAGCACGCGTCGAAGATGTCCTCGTCCGCGCAGGCACACTTCAAGGACACGATCGCGTTTACCCTCGACGTGGTAAAGGGCAAGCACAAAGCGGCGCTCAACGAGAACGAGTTCATCTACCACGAGGACGTACCGCAGTTGGCAGCACTGCAGGAGATCAAGGGCGCATCGCTCGTCAAGGGCATTCCGTTCAACGTGCACGATCCGGAGGTGGCCGGCAGCGACATCTTCGGTCGGCTGGTGCCGATGGAGGCGCACGAGGCGTCGTCGATGTATAGCGAGCGCAAGGCGCAGCTGCTGCGTGGTGTTGGCGAGCGCATCGAGCAGAAGGACGTCGAGCTGTGCGACTTTCTCAACTCCATGCAGCTGGAGGTGCTTGGCTTCGTCAAGGACGCCAAGGGTCTACCGCAGGAGCTCGTCGATCGCGCGGCGGCGATGATGGCACGCCCGAACGCCACCAAGGATCTCGTCGACGTGATGGGCAATCTGTCCAACTCCTATCAAGAGGTGGAGGGCATGCTGCAGGAGATCCACGAGATGCTGCAGCTGGAGGAGGCCGCCGAAAAGGAGTACCAGGTGTTGATGGGCAAGCGGCCTCCGAGCATCATCGCCACAGACTTGGCACGCGAATGCGCCAAGTACCAGGAGGCCCATGGCAAGGCGTCCGAGTCAAATTTGAATCTACACAAGGCGATGACGACGCATGCGGCGAACATCAAGCTACTGGCGCAGCCACTCAGTCAGCTCGTGCAGGTTGTGCCGGCGATAAGCCTGCCTGATCCGCACGTCGACGACGCGACTATGGCGGCCATCGACGGCCTCATGGCCAAGATCGACGAGATGAAGAAGCAGCGCATGATGCTGTGGAATCAGCTGCGCGACGCCATTCACAACGACGACATTACCGGCGCGATCGTCACCAAGGCGCCGGACCAATCGCTGGACGTCGTCTTCCAGCAGGCGCTCGACAAACACGTAAAACTCACGGCGGTGATTGATCAGAATCTGCTCGCGCAGGAGAACATCTGCAAGGCGTTTGTCGAAGCGTACGCCAAATTCACGCCGACGCGTAAATACTTGCAGGAGCTCTTCCACAGGCGCAACGCGACTCTGGCGGCGCTCATCAGCTCGCACGACACGTATGACGATTTGATCCTGAAGGCCAACAAGGGCATCGAATTCTACGCGAAGCTGGAAAGCAACGTCTCAAAGCTACTCGGGCGCATTAAGAGTGCGTGCAAGGTGCAGCAGGAGGAGCGCGACCAGATGCTGATCAAAAACGGGCATGCGAAGCAGCACGCCAAGCAGGAGCCGCTGCCGCAGATGCCCGCAACGGAATTGAACAATATCGCCGGCTTGGGTGGTCGCCCATCGAATGTAACGAGCATCAACATTCAGCACAATCCTCTCAACAACGCACCGACGTCGAAGCCGAAACTGAAGGATTACATCGACACAAGAAAGGATATGAAAGATTACAAGTTGAAGACGGATGTACTCGGCCCGCAGATGCAGTATCCAACTTCGTCGATGTACGCCACACCGAATGTGAATATCCCTGGAGCGGAGCAGCAATGGCTGAACGAATATCACACCGAGTACGTGCCACCGAATGTGGGCTACTCGCAGCAGTTCAGCAACTCGCTGAGTACTAGCCAGTACAATGGCGGCGGTTACACGCAGGTGAACTACTCAGACAAGACGATCGACAAAGACCTGGTGAATAAGATGAACGCAATGAAGATGCACAATAACCCAGCGGCACAGTACGACAATATCAATTCGCAGGCGTACGCTGCATATAATAACTACACGGCGGCGGCGTCAACCACTGCTGCCTCCACCTACACTGCAGTGGTTGGATCGACATCGGTTCCAGCAGTAGCGTCTTCACAAGCGGCACCACTTCCTCCAACACCAGAGCAGCAGTACACACCTGATGCTCGCAACGTGTCCAACTATGCGGCTTACAGTAATTACACAACGAACACAGCGCCGGGCCTCACGACCGATCCCACCGCAAGCGGCGGCAGCAGCAGCAGCAGCAGCAGCTACAAACAATACGCGGATAATTACTACCAGCAGCCGCCACCGGCAACGGGAAATTACTACAGCTATCCGACGCAAACGCCGGAGCATCGTCAACCGCAATCTCAGTCGACAACCTCAACCGCCGCCGCTGTCGATAACGCCAATCAGTACGCCGCCGCCGCCGCCTCGCAGTATTCATACTACGGCTCCGAGACTGCTAATCCGGAAAGTAGCTACACGCAGAATGCGTATGCGGATTATCCGGCGAGCAATTACGCGACGACGACCACCACCAACTACAACACCTCCAGCAGGGCGGACACCGTCGGCAACACTGCGGCGAGCTATGCGCAATATCCGTACGCTGTCGATGGGAACGTAACCGCCGACGCGTATCCATATCCGAGCGGTGGTGGTGGTAGCAACAACAGCAGCAGCAGTGTCCATCAAAACATGCCGGCGCAGACAGCTTCCAGTCTGAACCCTTACGCGAATTACTATCCCTACGCTTCATCGATGCCGGACAACTACAATCCGAATCCCACTCTGCCCCAACAATACAACAACGCCAGCTATCAATATTCGAGCGGTACTCCAGCGACGACAACGTCGACTCCGGGCAACTACATCTATCCGCAGTCGGCGACCCCCGCCGCTGACTACACCTACAACGCTCAGTCCTACAACAACTACCCTAATCAATATCAAAATGGTGTCTATGACTATGCCGGCGCCACTTCTGCAGGCGCTTATAACACTTATCAATACCCCGCTGCCAATGTTGACACCAATCCGACACCAGCAGCGGTAGTAGCACCTGCCCCTGCTCCCACCCCCGCACCGAAGATTGAAAGCAGCATCGATCTGCTCGCCGGCTTGGATTTCTCCATCAACCAAGCGCCACTCGTTCCGCAAACACCGCCTCAACAAAACAAGGAAAAGCAACCGAACAAAACGGATGCAGGCGAGGCGAAGAAGACCATCGACGCAGATGCTGCTGTTCCCGTTGTTGCGCCGGACAAGAAGAAGTTGAAAGACAAGGTCCTGCTAAAAGGCGACCCATTGTCAAACCCGGAGACCGTGCGACAATTCCTGCTAGAGGTCGAGAAGTTCGAGAAGTACGTAGGCGATTTATGCTTGAAGACGCTCAACGGTCCGAGCAACCTAGACTTGCGCTGGAAGGAGGTGCAGGAGGGTCATAGTCATGACAACTCCAACAACAGCAGCAACAGCAGCAGCAATAGCAGTACCGACTATACGAGACAGCGAAGCATCTCGGTGGCACGCTGCTATCCGCTCAAGAATCGCAGCCCCGACATTCTGCCCTACGACGATACACGTGTCGCACTCCAGAATACCAAGGATGACTACATTAACGCATCGCACGTGAGCGTTGGCCCGTATTGCATGGACTTCGTGCTCACCCAGCTGCCACTCGCGCATACCGTGCAGGAATTTTGGCACATGGTGTGGGAGCAACAGATCGAGACCATCGTGTGCTTACTTGCCGACAATGAGGTGAGTTCGACCGACGGCGTAAACAATCGTAAACGCGATCAAACCGTCAATGTGTTCTTCTTCGCTAGATCAATGAAGGCTGTTACTGGCCACCGGAGCCTGGGCAGGATCTAAGCGTCATGCGACGCGTGATTCTCGCACACTGTTCTGCCAACGAGTATTGGACGGAGCGCAAGTTGACGATTTCCAATGAGAAAGAAAGCCGGTTGGTCAATATTTTTCAATATACTGCCTGGCCAGGAAGGTAAGTGACCTTTCGAATCTTTGCAAGGTAATCGCAAAACGTCGCCAAAACGTAGCTGATATGCAAAACAAAAGTTTTAGGACATAAACATCGGGGAATGTAATGCATGCACCACCGCGAATTCGTTGGAAATTTATAAATATTGTTTGCCTTTTATGTTTTATAGGGAGGTAGTACAAAACACTACTACAGTGCCACTGCGGCAAAGTTATAAGTTCTTGACTGAGAGCAACATATTTTTCCTATCTTCTTCATGTTATAATGGGACTAGTGAACTGTTCTTTTTCATTTCGAACGATAATTTGCACAATATTGCAGAAGTCAAGATTTTAACCATTATATGTTCCTAGGAAATATCTGTAAGGTCACTGGATTGTAATTAATTAATTGTAATCGGGATGATGTAATGTAATAAGTGTATTCCAGGATCTGTTGTGATAGATATTTGAATATCATTTGCTTTTTTGCCAATTAACTACGCGTATAATACAAAAGTTTCGAAACGTTTGATACATATAGGTTAGGTATGATGCTTTTAATACATATTTTACGACGTTATTCCCGGTAAGCCATAGAACTTTATGCTATTGCTGGTATTATTGTACAACAATTTCGGCTACAAAATCTTTAAGGTTCCATTATTTGCAAAACCTTTGCGTAGCCTTATTATGTGCTATTGATTGTTTCAAGTCCCATTGCTCTATTATCTACCGTCGACATTTTTGTCGAAAATTCCGTTCTAGACCTACAGCTCGAAAGCGGTAAGAGATAGGCGATCAGACATTCTCATTCTACTTGTCGATGTTTTATTCGAATCTGAGCTTCAAATATGAAAATTTGGGCAAACCTGAACCTTGATTATCTCGGGAATAGTAAGAGGCAAATTGTGGGTTTCCAAACAATTCTTGATCCTCCTTTAATGCTATATCCCAACCTCAGATCAGTTAGGTTAGTTAAGTTAGAGCGACAGACAGATCGAAAACAATAACGTACCTCATTTGGAGTTAAAATTTCTTTTTTTACTGTGTTTTATTTTACTGTGTACTTAAAGCGAAACAAAACATAATTGCCACATTAACGCACAAGCTAAACCTGGTTCTTCTCGGTTTAATGAACTGGTTCCATGCTGTGCTATCCAAAAACATAATTGCGGTTGGTTATTTACCATAATTCATTCATGGCATTCGCTTTTATTTCAGCTTGTTGCCGACGAACGCAACGCCGTACCTCAACTTCCTGCAGCTGGTTGTGAAGGGCTACGAGAAGCAGAAGCGGGCTGGAAACCCGGTGCTGGTGCACTGCCTCGCCGGTGTAGGTCGGACAGGCATCTGCGCGACGCGG
>JAODFX010048428.1:0-10189 GCA_027580035.1 Dorylogaster longipes | reverse complement strand
GTTGCATTAAATTAATGTCACTGCTACAAAAGTTTGTATTTATATTTTATTGTGTACATGTATGATATAATAAGCTTACACTCTTTTTTAAGGAATATGTTTCCGTCAATTTATTATGTACCCATATTCAACGTAATCACTGCAAATTCTTGAATTTTTTGTTATTGAATCCACAGTTAAATTCAATAAATTATACTATTCTTTCCATTTAGGAAAGCTGTATTCCAAAACTTAAAGGAATTTATAGGTTATCTTACGAACATTATTTTATTTTATAATATATATTCATAGCAAGGAAATAAGTTACCTGAACAAACTTCTGTTGTCATCCACTGGTAACACTGCTAATAGTTCTTTCATTTAATTACTGAAAAGTTGTTTATTTTTACAATTTTTCCTTATTTTTCCAATTTTTTCGGAAAAATATTTTTCTGTGAAAATTACACTAGGTAAAGTATAGTAGATTTTACGTGTTGTAGACATATTTTATGAGCGTGAAATTGCATCACTCGCGTGCAACTGTTTCACTTGCACGAAATACGGTTCATACAACACAACGTACGACGTAGCTTATTTTCATTGGCTTCAGCTGCCGAATACCAACGACGTGTCTGCCGATCTGCTCGGTGCGGCCGAGGCTTATAGGTTATATTTTGAATCTTTTAAAACAATATAGCACTACATAGTTCAGACATCTCAAACAACTAATGAGCAATGGCTGGAATGAGATCATTACCACAAAGCAAAGAAGCTCTTTTAAAATCATATCGAACACGTTTGAAAGATGATGTGAAGAGTATGTTGGAAAACTTTGAAGGTTTGTATTACCAAATTTAACTATGCACCTATGACTTATAATGAATTTACAGAAATTGTGAAACTTGCAAAAGGTGAACATGATAGTCAGTTATCCAGAATGGCTCAATGTGAACAAGATACATATGAAATGCATGTTCGAGCTGCAAACATTGTACGAGCTGGTGAATCTCTCATGAAATTAGTTTCTGATATTAAGCAGTATTTGATCTTAAATGATTTTCCTTCAGTGAATGAGGCAATTGCACAAAATTCCAAGCTTTTCAGGTATAGTTCATCTTTAATTTCTATATAGTATTGAAAATGCAGTCAAAAATCAATTTGTCAATAACTTTGGAACAGTTGCAGGTAATGTTGCCTCTAAGGTGTGCTTGCTCAAAGCTCATGAGTTTAAATTTACTTCAATGCATTCCAAGCAAAATAATTGTTTATTTTGCAAAATACAAAATATCTGTGCAACATTCAAAAATTTTGTGTTGCACAGTTGCGTACCTTAGAAAAAACATTAGTTCAAGTTTTCAATGTTTAACATAAATTTGATAAAATTGACTTTTTAATATTATGTTGTTAAAAGTACTAAATAATGTATTTGAATTGTAATATTGGATATATTTGTAGAACAAAACAAACTGAATGTGATCAAAAACTTATGTCTTTGAGGGATGATATGGCAGCTGACCTTTATGATCTTGAAGAAGAGTACTACAACAGCATAAACAAATGATAATTGAAATTTTATTTGATTATTCAAAAATCAAACCAAGCAAACTTTTAAGAGATTTTCTTTCTTCCGCAAATAATAACAATTGCAGTTGATGATTTGTATAGATCATGTAAAATGTAACATTCATATTACAATTATTCATACAAATTGGTGAATTAAATACACAATCTTTTTTATATGGGTTTGTTTCAATCACTTTAAGAGCAGATTTAACTTTAAAAAAGTGTGAGAATATTGTGATATTTTATTTTAGGTTTAGGCAAAACTAAGAAACTGAGTGAAATTTTATTCAGATTTTATGTGTTGAATGTAGTATAAACCCAACACTACAAGTAGTTGCAAAATTGAAAAATCGAAGATTAAGAATTTTGCGACATCCTAAAAGAATATTGCATTAAAATAAACACGGAAAATGCAATGTGTTGTAAGATCATGTTATGGCTAAACACATGAATGAGAAAAATGTTTCTTGTCAAAAAAATGGCAAATGTTTGCAACCAAGTCTAGAACGATGCTAAGTTAATTTCAAGAAGATTCTGCAGTGAAAAATATTTTTATTGTTTACAACAAATTTGGGTTTAATTAAATTAGCCATGATGTTTATGGCAAAACCTGAACATAGATTGTGAACATGCAACATGTTAAACTGAACACAAGTGGACAGTTGTAATATGTGTGATAGGAGGTAAGTGCAATGGATTACATAGCCATGCATGTATTAAAATTCTGTGCATTTTAGTTTTGCAGATACGTTACAAACGATCGTCCATTAAAATGCGATATTGGCGAGAAATTGTATAAAACCGATCATTGGCTGATAGCAAAAAACGTACGTGCATACGTACTATTACAAAGGTTTTCTGAATGGTACAAAACTTAAACAGCACTTCAATATTCCACTGGTGACTGTCTGTATGCGGCAAAATGAAAATATGATCGCAAATTCATCAATTATCCCAATTTGTCCATACACAAGAAATAGAAACCTAAAGTAGAGCTTATGCCCCGGAGTGGTAAAAACGCCTCTAAACAATTAACATATACCAACAGTCACAAATATACTTTTGATTATCCCTTAAAGATATAAATTAAAACAGAGATAATGCAAATAATTCATTACAATCCCGATTTAGGACAACTTTATGCCACGATCAGCTATGATGGCGCCTATGATTATTTGCACTGTACCGATGTGAAGTTAGCGATAAAACTCCAGCAACAAACTCCCATAAAAAATACATTGGCGTTTTACACGTCATGCGTATTTTAATTCGCTTGCGTGCGCTCATACTTCGCTCTCGACTCTGTCTATTTTGGCACTGCACGCTAAAAAAAAAACACCGATATTTGGCATTTTGATAACACCATCTTATAGTGAATTAAATTTCCAATCTAATGGTGTGTCAGCAACATTGGAACTGATTACCGCGTTCTTAATATGCGTCTTTTAATTCGATTCTGTGCGCTGTTGATGATATTAATACTGTTGGGTTAGTGCGCATGAAGGCATCGACCCATCTCAGGCAGGCAAACTGCCCATCATAAATCAGTTGAACAATAGAAAAAGGTCTCTCCAACTGCTTGCGCACTGCCTGTGTGAGCATCGGTTAGTTGAATGTATTTTAATTCTGCTCCCATTTGTTTAAAACACCGATTTTTAACAATGCGAATACAGCATCTTATTCCTCTTGAAATTATCTTTCCAATGGTGTTAATTTCGCTTTGGAACTGCATGTAGTATGGATGCTACAAGCAATTATATGATGCAGCCAATGTATTTCTTATGGACGGTCATTGGGCTGAGCATCAATTTGCTTTCACCACTTCATTTGGCTGTGCTGAATTTAAAACACCGATTTTCAGTTCGAGAATCATACCGATGCATTGCTAATTAAATTCTGCATCTTTCTGTATAAAATTCGCTTTGGAAACGTATGTAGTGTTCAATTCACTTTTGTACCAACGCCAATGTATTTCTTATGGGAGTTTGTTGCTGGAGTTTTGTCGCTAACTTCACATCGGTATTTTTGTGCACTTAATGTTGGTAAACGGTATTTGCTGCGTTCGACCTGTTCGGGTTAATAAAAAACACACCTATTGGCAAACATCCTTTCTCGCTGTACAGAGTCATCTTCTCGTTTCAAAAGATATTGAAAGAAGAATCAGCGCGTACGAACGAATTTTCCAAGAAACAGAAATACCAACACACTCCGGATTGTTTATAGTTAAATGAGCGTGGACACTTAATACTTGATAATGCAGGCAAGACGTGTAGCAGTACCAGGGCATGACAGGTTCGTTAATAAACTGCTCGTGCCCAGTTTAATGCTTCAAGCGGCCGTTTGTAGTCGTAGCATTACGTTTGTGTTGCAGGCTTGCGGCAAACTGAGCGTGGGACGAACAAAGTGCGGGGCGAACAGAGCTAGCGACGAACTAAGGTGCTATGAACAGAGATTGGGACGAACCAAAGGCTACGAAAGCAACAGCGAGGAACCGACGCGACGGCGGCGAATAGAGCCATTCCGTGAACTTCAAATAAAAATTCCACCAAATTGATTATTTCATTAGCAGAATAAAATGGTTGTTTATAGCATTTAAGTCTTTACATTAATAAGCGAATTAACGAGGCACATGCTAATGTATTTAGACTATAAGAATTTAAATTATTAGGAGTGCATGTTGTTACGAGTGAACATTCAAAATCAGTAACAAAGATAACCGGTACTTTTAATTTACGCGCCTAGTTTTGTCAATATTACACTGATAAGTTAAATTAGCTAGACCATAAACTGTACAATAATGCGGATATGTTTGTTGACTACGATTTTCAGCGGAGAAGAGCCCAGCAACCATGCTCGCACTGAACCATGCGATTCTTGTTGTGAATATTGTGAATATTATCCCTGATATCTTTCAGCAACTCGATTAACTCGCCTCCCTTAAAAACGGCATATTAAGTTCCAAGTGCTACATATCGCCCCGAGATAGCTCTCATTGTCAGTCACGTCTTACAAGCCTTAGAAGTTAGTCGAAGTTTAATTATTAATTCGACATTTATTCGAATTCTATGAACGCCGAAGCACATTGCAGTTCTTGCACAATCCGATGATGATCATCGGCTTCGTTCTTCTTATGCTTCGAAGCTCTAACATGTGCAGAGTAAACGCTTGCCGACGGAAACTGTATGTCCAAAAACCTCACATGTGATCATTTCGTCAGCTTTCCGCTTTTTCACAAGTGTTTCTGCTGTTGTTAATGCTGATGATGCTCTTGACACGGCTGTCATTCGATACTGCAGATAATATTCAAGCAGATGACGTTTTAACGCATCTTTGCTCGTGAAGGATTTGGCGCTGAATCTGCACTTTAACATGGCGGCAATGATGTTTCATAGCATCTTCCGAATCTCAAATAGTTCAAGTACTAATCGGCTCCATTACTACTATCGGCTTTTACAATGGAGTTTTAATACGAGAAGGAAGAAACAGGTGCTGCAAGATCATATACTTCATGTGCAAACCGAATGGGTAGCATTTACCAAGAATAAGGGAAATATTGATACATACCGACGAAAACGAATCAACCTGCTCAATAATATAAAACTTATGCGAAAGAAATGCAAGTGCTGTAATGGCATAATAGAAAGTTCAAACGAATCAGTCGTAAAAGCTTTAAGAAAAAAGATGGGCAAAGAGGAGCGGGTTAAAACTGAAAATAGTATAATTGAAGTGCAGAAAATTGATCTATGATCGAAGTTTACTATAATACTTGCAAGACAAGCGACAAAGCAGTTTGACAAAGCGAATTTTGTTCGCAAACGGTAATATGAAAGTTACGTTCGAGAAACGTGATAAATAGGTCACGTTAATTTTATTTCGATTGGTGCAATCCAAAGATGAAATTTTAGCATATTTATAACAGCTGCTTAGATTACATTTCGAAAGAGCAGCAAAATGAAGTATACATTACAAAGCTTTCTGCATAAATCCATACAAAGGACTGAATTTTGCATGTTGTGCATTGGAGATACTGTAATCATCTTACACCCATAGCTTCAGCGCACATGCAAAACAGGTGGTTTCTTTACCGATTCAAGTAAAATAAAAATACCGTTTCAGTAAACGCCTGCTGGGTTGGCTTATATGTTATGTTATGAAGCTTTATAACGGTGCATATGAATCATAAGTCACCGCCGTCGCCGTGTAGTTAAAATCAAATAAGTCATCTTTGTATATTCTGCATATGTCGTAACCTTCTTCAACTTTCTTTGTGTGTTCTTGTTCTTGTGTAGAGAGTAGGTTGGTTATTAATTTGCACATACTCATAGGAGCGTTGCGTTTAACTAGGCTGGCACTGCCGAATTGGCTTCTGCTGCGTTTATAATGCGTTATAAAATTTTAAATTAACGTTTATAGGGTACTCCTTTACCTACTTTTAGAGTATATGTGGACATTAAATTGTAGCGCTTCTTTGCACAAAAGTTAGACAAGTACCCCACGGAGTTGGCATCCATTGCAATGGATAGAGCTTAGAAAAAGAACTGCTATTATTTGAGTAAGTTATTTTTCTTTAGATCTACATGCAGATGATCCCAAATTTAACATATGATTATTTTTATGAACGTATTGATATAATGGGAGTGAGTGGCGTCGTGGTTACGCGCGCATACAGTAGGTAGCAAGTCTCGGCTTCAATCCCCGGAGCAAGCAAAGAAAAAACAATATGCCTGAAAAACTTCGCGAGACTGTGTAAAGCCAGGTAAAAGCGAAGTTGGCAATTATCCGTACGGGTGGAAAAGCCAAAATTATATTGGCTTAATAGTTTAGTTTCACAATGTATTTGCTACATTTTACGTTGCGATTTAATTGTTCCTAAACTTTCGCACAATGTACTTTAAATTTATGATATTTTTATAGTAGTGTTTTAGAAAGTTAAGGTTTTGCAAGCCTTTCACCATTACCAAAACTGCAGCATGTGATGGAATTATTTGATTTAAATATTCTTCTAGTAATATATCCACTATCGAAAGTTATGCAAAGATGATTGTTCTCAATTTAATAGATATGAAATCGGAAATCCAGCGAATGAAAGTCTTTTGCTAAAATGTTGGATATTGAATATGGTTATACGAAACCTCGTATATCCATGTTCAAAATCAGATTGATGTTGCTATTCATTGCTATGGTTCTTGAAGGTTCTAGCTTCTTTCTAAACAATGTTGCGCCTATGTGCACCTATGTACTAACTGTATGTACAAAACGCCTTCGTAATCGATAAAAATATTCGAATTGCAAATCAATTGTTGAAGATTTAACACTTTCGTTTTACCTCATTATGTCGAATACGTATAGCGTATGATTTTTAAATGCATTATAACTTAGCTCTGGCGATGACGTTTTATTTACGAAATTATAGTAACGTCCTGAAATTTACGTATTGATTGTATGCAGTAACGTAATTGTTATTTTCAAAGTATAAATTCATATTATCGTTCAAGAGTACTAATATTTCTAATATTGCAATAGTCGAACGTGGTTGCTCATTATTATTTTCTTATTGGTTTGAATGTATATGATAACATAGCGTGGACATTGTCACTATGTTGATGGCTTGTGTCTGTATTTTTCAATGCTGACAATGCATGTAAATCCCATTTACAGAACGGCATCAACAATATAATATATGGCACGGATTGACGGTTGACGTAAAGTTAACGTTATTTGAACCAATTTAAAATTTTATCCGTTCCCGATTTTAGCAGTATTAACTCTTGTCTATCATTTATAATTCCATTGCCATAGTCTTCAGCGGATCCAAATATTTTATTTAATGGAATTTGTATTATTAATATAGCTGTGTGGTTGCGCATAATAGGTAATTTATAATCTTTGTAGTTTTTCCATAGTTTTGGCTGTCCTTATTCGATTTTTGGCAACACTACTTCTCCCTCTATCAGAATATAACTTCAACAAGGCTTCGTATATTGATCTTGCTGTTGAATTAAAATACGTATTGCATCATTCGTCTAGAGATTCTTTGTTCGGGTTTGCTAGGTTTGATATAGTTCTTTCGTATACGCATTGTCAGAATAAAAAATATTTAATCAATCGTTGTTTATATTTAGCTTATGATATGATTATTAGCGTAAATTTTATCTTCAGGAAACTAATTTACCTTGACTTACGCAGCTTTATATTTTGAGCACGCTGTGTTTGCTTTGGCAGCTTGCATACAATTGATTTTCCGGTCACAGTTCGTTGCCTATGCGATTTATACGTTTCAGATCACTATTTGCTTTATATTTATTATCAGTCGCAGTCGAAACGACGAGCTAAGCGGAGGTGTTTTCGCGATCTCTGACGATACGCAGTGAGGTCCGACAAATAGGACACGAACATAAACAAAAAACAAGTTAACGCAATGTTACGATTAACATGACACACCGAATTACTGTAACCTAGTAACGATTTCAGAACTACAAGCCACGCAAAAGCTACAAGGTGACCAAATTAAGCAGCAAGCAGCAGACTAAAAGAGAGTACTGCACACTGCCTAAAGCTATAAAGAATAATAATATACAATTGCATTTGTTCGAAAATAAGCAAACCATGCCTATATTGGTAATGGCCAGAGCAATTCAGTACACAAACACTGAGGTGGAAATAAAATAAGACCTAGTAAACGAAGATTTTAGGAAAAGCGACAGATAAGTTTAAAATTATCAAAGTGGTTGGTAAATAGGAAAAATGAATCAAACTTCAGATGTCCATGCTCAGCTACGCTAACAATGATGATTAAGTCACTAAGCAGATCCCCCAATGGAAAAGATGCCCAATATATGGACATATGGACATATATGGACAAATGCTCCAAATGTGCTGTGGAGTATCCCACAGCTGCCTGCACAAAGCTAAATACCACCACTACAATTAATGTGCATTATATGTAATTAAGATGATTTAATAATTAGTTTGTAACGTCTGACCTCACAGAAATTGCACTTGGAGTATACAGAAAAATTGTAATCACGTTCGGATTCGAACCGATCTTCCAGGCAGGACTGCAGCAAGAGCGCTAACCTAACCTAACCTAACCTAACTTCATGAAAACACAAGAAAACCTGATTACACGACTAACAAAACTCGAATCTACTAAAATTCAACAAAATAGGAATGACTGAACACAATCTTTGCATTGCAACACAGAATGCCAATGGCATTGTCAACAAGGTTCCGGAACTCGAGGTATTTCTAATCACTTTGGTTTAGTGTGATGTCTGGCTAGTTTCAGAAACCCACATGATAAAACAGTCTTACATAATAATCAGAGACTGTAATGTATATCACACAATCCACACAGAGAATAGGGCACGTGGGGCGTGCGCACCACATGGGCAAAAGTTTCATCCTGGGTTACCTTAATGCCAAGGACGTCGACTGGGGATCAAGGCTCTTTACCAACAAGGGCATAGAATTAAGAAGCGCCATCGGTAAAATGGGATGCAATTTCCATTCAACTGAGAAGGCTATCCGAAAACCTGCTAAACTAGCACTCACAAATCGAATCACGGACTAGTCTGGTTTTAAACATGCCGTGGAATGCATAAACATAAAACTGAAATTAAAAATTAGGGACCAGCTGGAAACAGTATTACAGGCTTTCGTTACCTGCGTCCAGGTTACTGATTACAACAACACCAGCCAAATTATAACCAGAGCAAATTGTGAAAGCTATCCAAGCCAGATGAAAGTGGCAATAAATTTGTTCCTGTGAAAGACAAATGGCACACAGCCCTGCCATCCTACCTCATAGAAATCGTTCAGGACATCTCGTTCAAACTTTTAGTCTTGATATAGAGGAGAAGAACGGCCTAAATGCTACAGAGATCAGCACAAACGAGAACATACCACGCGTATATCCTAAAACTCCAGGATACGATCTCATCACAGAAAAAATTCTTAAGCAGCTACAAAAAGAGGCATTGTCTTGCTCACATGCATAATTATTACAGCATTTCGACTAAAACACGAGCCTGCAGCCTAGAAAGTCACGGAAGTTATTATGCTCTCAAAGCCTGGAAAAGACCCAAATGACTTACAGACCAACTCTCCTGCAGATGATATCCAACATATTTGAAATACTTCTGGTAAAACGAAATAAACAAATTCTAGAGAACATGCATATTGTATGCATGTCACCGCTTTCGCTTTAGACAAAAACCCTCCACTGCTGATCAGGTACACCTTATCACTGACATAATAGAAAGCGCGTTGGAGGACAGAAAAATCTGCCGTGCTATCTGCTTAGACCTTGTCAAAGCATTTCATAGGGCATAGTACAAAGAACTAATTCAAAAACTAAAATAAATGTTTCCCCCACCTTAGGTTTGAATTCGTTGATACCCCTGACTCTAAGCTGAAATGGAATGAACATGTAAAGAAAATGAAGATAGAGCTGGCTCTGAAATATGAAGCAAGATACTGGTTAATTGGAAAATATTCCAATTTTAACACCGCCAACAGACTTCTCCTGTCTAAGTTATTAAACTGGTGGAGCTCTACGGTATCCAACTGAGGGTCTGCACTTACGACTCAAACATCAAGCCAATACAAACTTTTCAGAACAATGTCTTAGGGGGCATAGTAAATG
>JAODFX010048318.1:0-10191 GCA_027580035.1 Dorylogaster longipes | reverse complement strand
TCAAACATAATATTGCTTGTATTTGCTAAATGTGGTGTGCAATGTAACAGAAATATCGAAATTTAAAAAAAAACAGTAGGAATTAAAAATATCTATCAATAAGGAAATAGTTTGTCAAAGGGCATAACCTGCATGAAATTATTTACGATATTAAGAAGAATTTCATTATGCGCATTGATCAAGATGGGTTTGGCATCTGCGAAGAGGATATCAACGTTTTCATTGATCATGTCATTAATATTCTTGTTCAATTCGGCGTCATGAACTAAATTATTCATTTGGATTTTTAAATCTGCAAAGGTAATTTCCTGCACATTGCCTGTACATTTTAGGTATTCTTGATTATTTCGTATGTAGCGCGTTGTATTCCAAACGATTTTCGCTGTCATATTAGCTAAAATCAAGAGAGCAACTGTTGATTTCCAATGTCAGGCATCAGTTTTTTGGTTGTACTTACAAAAGTTGAAATCCAAATCACCGTTGGCAGTAATATTAAGCAAGAGAAGCTTTGCGGTTCCGTTGTATTTGGACTTCACTTGCCATTTGGGTAGATGAAGTTCCAAGTACAACTGCACACCGTCAGATGTCATCATAGCGTCACACACTTCCGCTTTTGCTCTACTTAATCCATAAACATACACTTGAGTGATATATCCCAGCATTTGAATGTGGCTAGATGATGGCAATTCCATTCGGATGCTTTCAGTGAGCACCGGATCGATTGGCTGAATGTTCATTTCGGGAATGCCATTTTTGAGACGTGCAGGCATTTTGTTGAAGTTCGTGCAAAAGCACGATGATAATTCGGGATCGTTGCGTTTGCACATGTCAATTTCCTGAACTGAAATTAAAACTATCCTTACGGGTGTTTGTGTACTGCACAAAAATTAATTACGGAAGTTCTCTTCGGCAGCATCCGCGCAAAAGAAATAGAAAAGAAGAATACAAATAGAAATTCGTGTCGCCAACTGCATTGTTCCTAGTTAGTGAATTGGTTTCAAATTTTAATGTACACTCCAGACAAAATTTGCAAACTGGCAATATATATATATATACGTGGTTGATGCTGTTTTTAAACCAAAAAATATTATTACGTGCTTTTTTATCTGTTGATTTTCCTGGCATCAGCTCAAGGATCAAGGTTTCTAGGAACGTCTACAATATTAATTCCCACTTTAAATTAAACACTATTTTTTGTATCTACTACTCAAAGTGCAAATGGTTATAAGTTGAACAATGGATAACTTAAATGCAGTTTTTCATTCTAAACTTTTTTTTGCAACCGATGGCAGTTTCAGGTGATGGAAACTTTTGGGGCGAAAACTTAAAAAGGATTTCGATGTACATCATTACATTGTGATAAGTAAAATATTTTTTTCAATATTAATGCCAATTGGAAATGAAATAATTATTTTCCTTATTATTCTTCGTGTTTTGTTAAAGCAAGTTATTCCATGGACAAGCAAAATCCGTAAAAGATATCTTTTCGGCCGTTTTCAGACACTTGCACATAAAATAATTAGTATACCTGATTGAAGAAATATTATCCTGAATCAGACACTTTTTTATTTCTATTCTAGCAAAGAAACTTGTCCATCTTGATAATCAAAAATCTAAGAAACATTGTTTCAATAAAACAACTGTCATATCACGAGATTGGACGAATATTATTTTTATAATTATACATTATGCGAAATTATGTATTTTCTTTTTGATTACTTATCCAAATTTATAGTAGAAGCAAATATTTGTAAAACCAATATTAGCGGCAAAGAAAGTGTTATTTATTCGGCAATTATCAAGAAGCTTCTTTGAAAAAAGCGCAAACACAGCACATTAGTGCAAATATAATGTGAGATTCCATTCATAATTGATGTATCAAATGGATGCACGGCTTCTACAATCTGTGCATTAGAATAATTTTATTTGGTATGCTTGGAAATAAATGAGACTTAGGCACCATTGCAACTATCTTTATTGAATTCAGTTTTGTTTACAATTCTTATAATTTGCCGATTCCAATATGAAAGCTATGCCATTTTACTACTAAAGAAGTGTTTTCCTTAAGCAAATACCATTAATATCCATTCTAATATTTACAATAAAATTTTCTTCGCATTTTGCATTGTTACATTAAAATAATTATTATTTTGGAAAAAGTATGTCAAACGGAATAACCTGCAAGAAATTATTGACGGTGTTAAAAATAATTTCATTATGCGTTGTAATCAATGTGGGTTTTAAATCTTTGGAGATGATATCTATGTTTTCATTGATCATCTCATTAATATTCTTGTTCATTTCGGCGTCATGAAATAAATCAGTCATTTGGACTTTTAATCTTGCAAAGCTAATATCATGCACGTCGCCTGTACACATTAAATACGCCTGATTATTTCGTAAGTAGTGCGTTGTATTCCAAACGAGTTTCACAATCATATCAGCTAAAATCCGCAAAGCAAGTGTTGATTTTCAGTGTCAGGCGGCATTCTCTTCGTTGAACTTACAAAAGTCGAAATCCAAATAACCGCTGGCGTGAATATTAATCGAGAAAAGCTTTGCGGTTCCGTTGTACTTGGATTTCAGCTGCCATTTGGGTAGATGAATTTCCAAGTACAATTGCACGCCGTCAGATGTCATCAGCGCTTCACACACTTCCGCTTTTGCTGCACTTAATCCATAGAGGTACACGTCAGTGATGTATCCCAACAATTCAAGGCTTCTGGATGGTGGCACTTCCATGCGGATCCTTGCAGTGTACACCGGATCGATGGGCATAATGCTCAATTTCGGAATGCCATCTTTGAGACGAGCAGGCATTTTGTTGAAGTTAGCACGAAAGCACGATGATAATTCGGGATCGTTGCGTTTGCACATGTCGATATGCTTGACTGAAAGTTAAAATATCCTTACACTTGTTTCTTTGCTCGGTCGACACTAATTACGGAAGTTCTCGTCGACAGCATTCACCCAAAGAAAATGGGAAAGAACAGAAATAAAAATTCCTCGCCAGAATCGCATTTTGCCTAGTTACTTTAGAATGAACATTTGCAAATGGCAGGCTATATACGTAAACCTTATCGTGGGAAATCTGTTTAAGCTCTCAGAAGAATTATATCATAAAAATGAACATTTGAATGCTTAGTTAGTTGCTAATTTTTTATGAAATCTGATGAGATTATGCCATTATGCTTATTAATCTCAAGTTCAGCTAGCAACCTTATTCAAACTTTGAATTAAATATTAAAGTGGATAATTTAAATAAAGTTTTTCTTTGCCTTGCAGGTGGTAAATCAGAGAAGTATTGACACTCGAGACTCGAAACAATAAAAATGTAGAAGTCAATTCTTTATTACTTTTGCCATAAATATCATCATAAAAAGTGTCTTATACGCATGGAAATTAATAAAATCTTTATTCGATTCGCTTTCAATTATAATTCTTGTAATTCGACGATAAAAGATTTGAAATTTTACTATTGAAGATATTTTTCTTCCAGCAAACACCATTATTAACCATTTAAACTTATTGCATTACATTATCAAAAAAATCTAAGATTTACAATATAATTTTTGCATTAAAATATTTATTCGCTTGGGAAAAGTTCGTCAAACGGAACAACCTGCAAGAAATTATTCACCATGTGAAGAAGAATTATGTTATGCGTTGCAATCAATGTGGGTTTTAAATCTTCGCTTATGATATCTATGTTTTCATTGATCATGTCATTAATATTCTTGTTAATTTCGGCATCATGGAACAAATCAGTCATTTTGATTTTTAATCCTGCAAAGCTCATATCCTGCACGTTGCCTGTACACATTAAATACTGCTGGTTATTTCGTGAGTAGTGCGTTGTATTCCAAACGACTTTCAATATTATATTAGCTAAAATCAGTTGTTGATTTCCAGTATCAGGCGTCCGATTTTTTTGATTGAACTTACAAAAGTCGAAATCCAAATAACCGTTGGCATGAATATCAAGCGAAAAAAGCTTTGCGGTTCCGTTGTACTTGGACTTTAGCTGCCATTTGAGTAGGTGAAGTTCCAAGTACAATTGCACACCGTCAGATGTCATCAGCGCTTCACACACTTCCGCTTTTGCTGTACTAAATCCATAAAAGTACACTTCAGTGATATATCCCAACAATTTGAGGCTCCTCGATGGTAGCACTTCCATGCGTATTCTATCAATATACACCGGATCGAGAGGTGTAATATTCATTTCCGGAATGCCATCTTTGAGAAGCGGAGTCATTTTGTTGAAGTTGGCACGAAAACACGATGATAATTCCGGATTGTTGCGTTTGCACATGTCGATTTGTGCGACTAAAATTCAAAATGTTCTTACATGCGTTTATACTCAGTCAAAATTGTTTACGGAAGTTGTTTGCGGCCGCATCCACGCAAAAGAAATAGAAGAGAAGAATCCAAATAGAAATTCCTAAGCGGAATCGCATTGTTTCCGATTGTACGGCTTCCAATTTTAATATACATTCAATGTAAACTTGTAACTGGCAGGGATATATATACGTGGTTCTTGCCGCAATACAAAACAATAGTATATTAATAAATTTTTAATGCTTATTCATTTTATTAACCTTGTAAAGCTCCACGTCAGCAAGTAATAAATGCTTATTTAGACGCTTTAAATTATTATTGCTATTTTTTTAGAATTCTTACAATAGATGAATTTAATTTCATTTTGTAGAAATAATATTAATTTCCAATTGGAATTACATTCTTAATGGTTAAACACTTGGCAATTCAAGACAAAATTTGAAAATGGCTCGCTGTATATTCGTGGTTCTCGTCACATTTAAAAAATTCATATTGTTTATTGTTATCTCCTAGAATTGCTTGAATGCATATTTTTTGCTTATTTTCCTGGGATCCAGTGTGATGAAGCTATGAACTGTGGCTGTATATACGACTATAAATCCACGTGATTATAATTCTTACAATTGATGATGTTAATAACGTTTTTATTTGCAAAATCGTTAGGCAAACGATGGTTGTTCACCTTGCAAGTGGTGAACACCTGCATAAAATTTTTGAAACAAAAACCAAAAGCGGATTTACATTTATCGTGATGTGGAATAAGCACTATGCCTAGTATACAAATATTTAATATATTTTTGCATTGATCTGCAGAGTAGCTCTCATAAACCTTGAGAGAATGAGAGAACATGGATAACAAATAGATTTATAATTTCATTCAAATTATTGTTTCTACATGTCTTTTTTATCCCGTCTATAAATTGCTTGAATAAAAATTTCAAAACAGAATTGTAGTAGAGAATAAATATTATAGCATATCGAATGGAAATAAACTATTAATGTTTACTAGACCAGTTTGACGTTTCTTTTGAATGAAAAGAAGAAACATCCTATTAAATTTCAAG
Organism: Dorylogaster longipes; assembly: GCA_027580035.1. NCBI lineage: Eukaryota > Metazoa > Arthropoda > Insecta > Coleoptera > Staphylinidae > Dorylogaster > Dorylogaster longipes. The sequence continues at coordinate 4,786 of JAODFX010048318.1, read as the reverse complement.
TAGATTCAATTAAATCCAATAACATTAAACTGCAGATGCAAGAAGCAGAAGAAGCAAATCAACGGATTAAGAATTAAAATTATTTTCATTTTCGCTGCAATTGTTTTCAGATAGTAGCTCATAATATTCTTGTGATTTTTTCAAATGTATTTTAATAATAATTTATCTGATTATATGGTTCAAAATAACATATCATCAAATGGAATACATGCTTGTAAAGAAGAAAACAAAATGTAGGCACCAAATTATTGATTTAATTACATATCTAGTATTATGTACAGTTAGTATAGTTAGTAGTTAGTTAGTACAATTCTCATTTGAGCTTTTATTCTACTGGAAAGAGTACCTTAAAAGGGATCGCTTGCAGGAAATTATTCACTACACCAAGTAGCATTATATTATATGCGTCCATCATTGAGGGTTTAATGTCCTCAAAAAGTATGTTCATGTTTTCGTTGATCAATGTGTTAATATTTTCATTCAAGTCGGCATCACGAACTACATTATTGAAATGTACTATTACAGCTGTATACGTCATATCTTGTAAACTGCCTTTGCATCTAAGGTATTCCTCATTTTTTAGCATATAATGCGTTAAATTCCAAACTGTTTTTAACACCAACCCAGCTGAAATCAATCATAACGTAATTATTGCCCCAAAATAAATGATCAAACATGAATTGTTGGTTTGAGCTCACTGTAGTTAAAGAATAAATCGCCGTTGGTAGTAAGATCAAGCAAGAAAAGCTTCGTCGTTCCATTATACTTCGATGTCAGATTTAATTTGCTAAGGTGAAGTTCCAAGGACAATTGTACGCCGTCGGATGTCATTTTGGCTTCACACGTTTCCGCTTTCGCTGTACTCAATCCAAAAAGGTACACTTCGGTGATATATCCCAGTAATTGAATGCTTCTCGAAGGTGGAAATTCAATTCTGATTCTTTCAAAGCGCGCCGGATCAATTGGCGAAATGTTCAAGTTCGGAATGCCATTCTTGATCAGTGCAGTCATTTGGTTGAAGTTGGTGCAGAAACACGATGATAATTCGGGATCATTGCGTTTGCACAGGTCAATTCCCGTGCCTGAAATAAAAACATTATCAACACGCGATCGGTTTCGTTTTCGCAGCAATCAATTACTCGTTTTCAGCTCGCTGAAGTCGGCTTGTATGGAAGGACAGAAGAAAATACAAACGTACACCACCGACGAGAACTTCATTATTCCTTCGTATAAACTTTCCAATTCCGAAACGCACTCAAAACCGAATAATGATGCTCGCAAATGTGGTCAGAATTTATACTTACAATCAATACCTCAACATAATGATGTTTTGAAATCGCATGATTCGATGATATATTTCAAATGTATCAATTTACTTTTCTTGCCAATTGGTACTAATTTATTTTTTGCTCCTATTCATTTTGCGTATACTGAATTACTTTACAGCTCAAATAGACATTTATAGTCAAACTTATGCAATGTTGTTTATTTTAAGCAGTCAGAGTATTTAATGAAAAAATCGTTGATGATTTAATTCAACTAGAATCACAGTAATGTTACATTATCTATGCAATTTTTTTGTAAATTCAAATTGAGGTATGATTTCGTCCAATGCTCATATTCAGAAACTATGTTTAATAAAAATTTAATTCATCTTACAATTATCAGTACGAACTACGAAAAAAATTCTCCACTTAAACATTGCTCTTTGTCTATCTAAGATTCAAATGTATTCATTTATTTTGTCTCTTACTTTTTAGAGAAGCAGTTTAAAAAAATTTAACTATAATTGTATATGAGATAAACGCTGTTTTAATTAACAAAATTAGCAATTGTTAATTTAGCAAATAATGCCTATACTATATAATCAGAAAACGTCTACGTGACAGAGTATTATTATCTTCCAGAGTTGGTTTTTAACTCGTTGTTGGACGGTTGTGACTTCAAGGACAATATCTCGCTGCTATTTTGACGTGTTGTATCTGCATTTATAAAATATTAAGAGGACCATGTCATGGTTCATAGTCTGACATCTGATCTGAATAGCACAATCTTGAAATCACGTTGGGGTCATCAATGAACATAAGATATATCTTTCAAAAACCTTTAACCAGGATACCATTAACCGTTTTAAGAGGTCGTCAAGATTCGTCAAGACAGTATTCTTAGCGTACATTGGAAATTTGATTAGGGCTTAAAACGAAAGTCCACACCGTGCAGTCTAGTTTTGACAATTCTGATTTGGATTCATCACATCTTGTATGCATAATACATGTATATTTAAGCCGGTCGCCAGGTGTCAATCAACAGCGTGCGCAAGAGCCGGATTCCGCATTTCCGCATTTCCGCCTCATCCGGCTGATTCCTCAGCTGGTTGGTTCTCCATTCCGACGACGACACATGTCACGTCTGTCTGCAGATCCGCGTCGAGGCGAGGAAATCTTAAGAGTTTCTTCACACACACGGCGTGCGTTTGCACTGCATCATGTTTATTAGATTTGGATATGGCCGCCGCGACGCTACCGCATCCTTCACGTCAGGCGCAGCGTCGTCCACTCCATCTTGCGTCGCAATGGGACATTACCATCATCATCATCAAATGCAAAGTGCGAGGACGAGTTGTGTCGATGGCGCAGGCGGTGCCAAAGACAGAGATAGAGAGCAAAACCGAGACAGAAAGAGAGAGAGAGAGAGTGCGAGCAAGCAACTACTGCCAACGACGACGAAACTCCTTCCGGTGGCCCCGAGCGTACCGCGAACTCCTTAAAATTGTTCCGAAAATATATGCAAATTGAAATTAGCATAAACGCCGAGTGCGCGTGCAGTTCGCATGATTGTTTTTGTCGGCATAATCCGACCATTATAACGCCGTCAACTTCTTGCCGCGACCTCTATCGCCGTCGGCTCCGCCTCGAAGCACTAACCTCCAGCCATCGACCGCCAGAGGTCGGTCATTTTGCCGTCTTGATTTCTTTCTAATGATGCTTACGTTATTCGCTTGTTTTCCTATCTCTGCAAGACCCTTTTACAACCGCATGAGATCACGTAATACTTAGCTGATCGTCTACATCTTTTGGAACTAGCCATTGACACTTTACTTCTTTCCAAATGTGATTTTCTTCTTCTAACGAGATCACACATGACATATCAAACACGATGAAAAGTTATAACATATATAAAATGTGTTTTTAAAATTTTTTAAATTTTGAGAAATTGATTGTGAATTTCAATTGACAATGTAATGCAAAACTGAATCTTTTATCAAATAAACTTGACAATCTAGAACACATTTAAATAGAAGAAGAGATAAATTCAACTGTATCATTTTGAGAGCCACTTAAAGTATTCGGCTTCATCTCATAACTTTAGCTTTCTGCTGTCAACAGTTAGGAATTACCGTTTTGCATGCCTAACTACAAACTCCGCTCTTAATAGTTCGAGGCCATGAAACCTAACCTCATCTAGGTTAACTTTCTACTCGCAATGGTCGTTGCTGTGGAAATTCCGCATCACGCTCTCGGAGGCTTGATTTATCTCCCCCAATCGCACCTTGTTTATTCACTCGTGTTCGACTCGCATCTATTCGTATGCAAGTTCATAACGTAATGTATCTCCTCCGGTAGGCAGAACGCGTTCAAATGGCAATTCGACGCACTCGCTTAAACTTCCTCCAGCCGCCGATAGAGGTCGGCTGTTATTCTCCATCGCCATCGTCTTGGCATCGCTGCCATCTAATGGCGTTCGCTGCGCTTCGCAATGTCCTAATCTATCACCGACCGCACAGGATATTAAAATAAACTTCGCCACAGCGCACCACCACCACCACCGCACGAACAGAGCAACGTTTTTTGCGCGTGCGCGGCGCTCGAACTTTGACGGCGCGCTGTTTCTTGCCGGCGATGTAATCATAGATGGCTCTAACGACTGCTGCAGCTGGCGATAAGTCTGGCTGTTATTGCTTTTCTTCGCGTGCGCAAAAAGACAATTCAATATCGAATAGCCAATTTCTCGCCTTATCCCATTTTCGCACTCGGCCGCGACGTGTGCGAGAGTTGTCTGCATTCACCACGACACACGGGCGCCGCGAGATGGCGCTGTCGAGGGTGGGGGTGGTGGGCGCTTTTCGGGCAGTTAATACACAAAGTTATGATTACCGGGCGGCTTAAGACGGCGCAGACACCTGTTTACACACGATAATCAGCGCAGGCGGTGGATGGCGGCCGAAAAGCGACGGCTGCAGGTTGGTTATCGAGCTGCCTCCAACAGCTTCCCCAACGCTATGTGCGCAGCTGGTAAGCCGAAGAAACAACGTGCGCGTGAAGGCAAACAATACCCGAGCGCGGCCGGGGGGACGGGGGGAGCCCTCGAGCGAATTTCACGCCACGCAATACGTAAATTGATAATCGATAATTTATTACGTTCGCTTCGCGACGATTACGCCACACGTTAAAAGTCAATCCGCAATGCAGTATTGAGCTTAGATAAATTCAGTTGGGATTAGAGATGTAAGAAACGAATATTCACGAGAATGACATTATTTTCGAAAGTATTCTCTTAGAATATCCTCTTAGAAGGTTTATAATACTTTGGACTGAAGATATTCAATATGTTCTGAAGATTTCAAGCTTGTTCTGAAAAAAAAATTCTCCACATGAAATATATTCTCAAGAATATCTAAATCCAAATCAGAATTGTCAAAGCTAGATTACACGGTGTGGACTTCCGTTTTAAACCCCAATCAAAATTCCAATGTACCCTAAAAATACTGTCTTGACTTCACAAATTA
>JAODFX010047765.1:0-10203 GCA_027580035.1 Dorylogaster longipes | reverse complement strand
TGCAGACGATTTGGCTGACGACTGGCTCACAGATTTAGCTTATTTCTCATTTTAGCTTGTAAACTTATCTCGCTGATAACAACATAGATTAACTTAGGTACAAGTGAGATAACAATTGACATGCTAGCTCAAAACAAAGCTCAATTGCAAATCGCTGTAAAAATATTTATTGGCAAACACCGAAATCCGCACCAAAAAAATCGACAAAGGAAAGTTTAGCATGCTTTGGAAGATTAAAAAAGCGGCGTCCTCACTAAATAATCAAATAATAATAAACAGCGACCAATGGTTTACATTGCCCAACCTAAACAACACAATACCGTCTAGAGTTACAACGATACGATTTTTATACCGACATACGTGCTTACATTAGCTTTTTTCTGACGCAAAATGAACAATAATATCGGTTCGGAAATATTATTGAACTAATTTTAAGCTATTTGAGAAAATTCAAACAAGGCAGTTGAATACTGACAGTTGCACAAACCACTCTCAACTATACAATACGAGCTACTTTCGATCGTGCAAATGATTCGTAAACGTTATTGGTAAACACAAAAGTTTGAACAATGACAAAGGTCACGAATCATTGCAATTCTTTACCCCTTCTTTCGTGATTATCAATAACGATTACTACATTAACAAGTTTCAACTTGTTTGGGGCGTCCTACATAGAAGACATTAGAAGTTATTAGACTCATCTGGGTTAATAATTAAGCTGTTTTCGATCGTGCATTTGTGATCATGATCGCAATCACGTTGTCAAAAGTCGTTACCCTCATCGTGATCACAAATGCACGATCGAAAGCAGCTTCAGTATGCGTGCTTAAAGAAAAAAGTCAGTATTGAACTTACCGTTATCGTTCTGATATGCCATGATGCCGAAAACGGGGATGACGCCTGCTGCTTGCGTTCGATTCGCATTCAGCTGCAAGCAGAAAAGGGTACACGCGTGTTAAGTGGCGAATGGGGCAAAATGTCGCAACGGCGAAAGAGTTGTCGCACGGTCGCACGCCCGACGACGCCGCGGCGCCGCTGCTTGCCACGATGTCGTTTACCTCGGCTATTTTTATATCAATCCGCGCATGTGCGCCGCAGCCGGCCGAAAACGAGAGCTCGTGCACTTCCTCTGCGGCCGGCCGACGCCGAAAAGCGATCTCGGTGCGCAGCACACGCCAACAAACAAACGCAAAACAATCGAACGATACGTGACGCCATCTTGCGGCCGCATCGGATGCGGGCGACATCTGTGCAAATAGGTCGAGCACGCAACGAGGCGTTCAAGCGTCCTGCTCTCTCGTCATTCTCCGTTCATTGCCATTACGTGCGCTCGCAACTCATTCATGCTGCCAAACTCTCTTTCATCAGTCGCAACTGATTGTGAGATCCATGGAATCCAAATGCACGAATTTAACATAAACTCAACGCTACTCCATGTCACTGCGACGGCATTAGTAATACCAACAAGTTTGACCAATGAGAAGCAAGCATTACAATGATTCGTGACCCTCAGTGGTCACAGCGTGATTACTTTTAATAAGGGATTACGAATCCCTACGCAACGACACATAACCTAACTATTAGGATTCGTAATCGACGTAGCGGTCGTACATGCATGCGATCACATTCAACAGGTGCTCCAGCATGTTTTTCGACGATAGTCGAGCTTCACGCTAGCGCTTATCAGCGCATAGCTGCGTGATGATGATGATTGTTTACACGACGTCACTCGCAAATTGTTCGGTTGATTGAGTAGCGCTGCGTGGCACGCGAATGACCTAATCCATCACGATGCGAGGCCGGCGGGGGCCACATCGAAGCGCATTGCGGAGATGGCGATTGCGTAGTCGGCGAATTCATGGGCGAAACGCGACCTGCGTGGTCCGCGGAATATGTGCGCTCATCGTGTGGGTGCGCGAGTGAGCGAGCATGAATTTCCAGGTGCATGCGCGACTCGGGCAGCGTTGCCAGACGCCATATTGCGATGAATAAAACAATTGCATGCCGGCAGCCTAAACAAGAAGCGCAAGAAGCTTTCTTTGCGATCGGTTACGATCGGCGTAATTCGGACACACCAAGTTGAAACAAATGAAGGGCATTCTCACCGAATTCCGAAGAAGCGTTTGCCGCCGGCGGCGATGGTGGTTCAGGCGGACACAGCGCAGCGACCGTTGTAACCGTTGCAGAGATGGCGACGACCGACGCACATGATGCTCCGCATGCTCGTCGCTCGGCCGTGCGTCGATGTTACGCCACGCGAGCGCGCGCACAGCGACATCGCCGGATCGCCAGCATCCGACAACGCCAAGGCCGACGGTTCAACTGAACCGCATGGAACCGCAACTGAAATGCGAGCCGGTCGCCGCTGTCGCCACCGTCGCCAAACGCCCCATCGCGACATGCGTTGTTTCACCAACCCACACGTTTAAATGATCATCTCCTCAATTGCTAAATGGGACATTAGCGGTTGAGAGTAGGTGTTTGTCGTGCACGCAAGTCTTCAATGGCGGTGCAGCATCTGCCTCAAATTTTTTTTCATTTACGGGCAAGTATTTGCTCTTAATAGCACCACCGTGTATGACACTTAAATGTACTAGAATTCAGCGGTTAACTGAGGAATATATGATTCAGGATTAAGAATTGTTATATTTCATATCACTCCTTCAAACTAGATTAATTTTCTAGTATTCGTTTGCATAGGCAACTTTACAAACTCACCGATAGAGTTTAGACATTTGATATAATTCACATGAGAAAGCGAATCTAATATATGCAACCATATCTGCGTAACCCCTCCGACTTCAACAAAACAAAGATGGCAATAATAATATTATTGCGATAATTTCATTGCCAAAAACAATATAATTTATCAGACTATACCAAGAAATAAAAGAAGAAGAAAATTACTATACACAACATAACTTAATGCTCAAAAATATTTCAAGATTAATCTTGCTGAGGAAACTGCAATGATTTCACCTAATTTCCTATAATTTCTTTTCATTATTTGTGAGAATTGAACTATTCAGATGATATCAAATGCATGCAGTCAATTTGTTTGTTACTCATTTGTTCTCCTCAAACACAGAACTCTCAATATCCTGCAATATCCATTGATGATCAATGATCTCCAAAGCTTCCCATTCAGCTTTGAAAGCGACTTTCGGATCGGGGGGCATTGCCATTGCTGCGCCAGGCATTTGATCCTGCATCTGCTTGCTTTGATCAGCAGCTGCAAGTTCGGAAATGTAACTGTAACTGCCCAACAAACCTTGTGTGATATTGTTACCATTGTTTTCACCCAAGACTAGAGCATAGATGCTTCGCAAGCCAAATACATTCAGGAAATACCATGAAGCTGAAGATACCCATGATGCATCTAGGTGGAGAAGTTCAATGCCTCTTTGCAGCATTGGTTTGAAACGCAATGTTAATGGAAATGGTACTTTTGCTGCAGCACAAGAATAGATACTGAGATAGTATGCATCTATCACAAAAGCTAACGATTCATACTGGTAATGAAGCCAGAGAACATCCAATTGATCCATCCACCAATGATGAACATCGGAATAACATTGGTGATGTTGCCTTTGAGCATTTCAGTCATCATGTTGGGATCAGTCATCATGTTGGGCGTCGCGTGCTCTCGTTTCTGCGTGAGCATACCCGTTTCCTGGTTGTTGAAGAACTGGCGTCGCATAAGGAATGATGCCTTCGGGATGTATTTGGCATTTTCTCGCAACAAACGAGCTCGAAGAATTACTTGACTACAATCAAAGCCAGGAAGGTTGGTTGGGGCAGTAATACAGTCTACAGCAAACCTGTCTTGAAGCTGTTGCAACTCGATTTTCTTCTGCGTCGCAAGCAGAATTGAAACGTAGTGTCGGAATATTCCCACAAGGAACGTGATTACGATAATAGGCAGAAACACCCAGCCTCGAATGTTCGGATCGACAACAAGATCCGTCATCACGGCATTATTCATTGTGATAAGCGACAAGCGCACTCGAGCAAATTATTTGAAATTTTAGATTTAACTATGCACAATAGGAAGAAATATGAAGCGCCTTGGGGTTATGTGTTGTCAGTTGTCAAAACTAACAATTTTGCAAAGGATAACATCGCCTTAATTTTGGTAATTAGTACGCTCGGCAAATTAGGTCAAAACTTGCACAGGGTAGTGCATGAAACGAACAAAGTAATTCGATTGTGATTGAATTGTATTCAGCTTATCCAAATGGCGCAAATAAATCTATCACACTTGTCCTAAATCCCCATCGTGCTGTGCTGCACAGACGCCGGCTCGCCTTAACGGTCTCGTCCAACAAAACGTTTATTTGGTTGTGTAGCTACGACTTGGTTTCTTAAAAACTCCGAGTACAATACATTTTTACAAGACAACGGGTTTGCATGTGTTCCACACGAACGAATGCGAGCCGATCGAAGAATCGGACGAGCTAAAGTTCGCCGGAGAGACCAACAGCAATCGCTTTACGGCGTGCAAGAACCGAAATCGCGTTCCCTACCGTGCTAGCAACACAACTAGGTAATCAATCAATGGTACAGTATGTACAAGTTGCGTCCGCGAAACTCGCCGCTCTACTCTTTGGATAAGTTTGCTAGTTATTTAACATATATAAAAAATAAAGTCTGCTCGTTTGCTTCATTTCGTCATTGTACACCTGGATCTGGTAGTCGTTTGCTTTGTGCTGGTTGATACCTACTGCTGCGCTTTCTCTCCTCCTGCTCGTCCGACGACATTGATCTAGTAAATGACTGAGCGCGTACCTGAATACCAAATTGCTTATGCAAAATTAACTACTAACCGAAATGACTTAGCGATACGAGTCATCCGCGTGGTGCGCGATCTGCATGATCGGGGGGGTAACAAAACGAAAAGGAACGCACGCCCGCGGGCCCTGCGCACATCAAGCGAATAAAATTAATCATAGGTACACACGTGTCGGTTGCCTTTGGCACACGCGCACGCAGGATTGCAAGCCAAATCGCAGCTGCGCCTTCGTGCATCATCCTCCTCCTCCTACGTCCTCGCTTTGTCTACTTAGAAACTAGCAATCCACAGAGATGGCACACTCACAACGACCACAATTAGAGTGCTATGTACAGAATGGGCGCAACGGCGATGTCGTCGTCGTCTAGCCCTGGTCACCGATGATCGTCTCCTCCGTCTTGACGTCGGCGATGCCCATCGCCTTCGTGAGCACGGTGGCGTCCTTCAGCGAGAGCACCTGCAGCACCTGCGTCTGGCCGTCGGCGGCGCTCTGGAGCATCATGGGCGCAAGGCCGCCGGGCGCGAGCGCGACCGTCTCGAGACCGTCGCCGGTGTTCGGCTCCACCTTGGGCACCTGCACGACGGGCGTCATGCACACGGTGCCGTCGCTGTTCGTGTGCAGCTGCTGGATGTTCGCGACCATCGTCTGGTACATCGACGCCGACACCGGTACGGTGATCACGCCGCTCACTGCAAACGTGCGAGAGTGAGTGCTAGAAGCGACCACGAGGTGGAAGAGCGAGAGAGCGTTACCGTGGCCATCTTCGCCGGTGAGGATGATCTGTCCCTCGGAGTTGAGCGTCGCCTCCGTGACGGAGTGCAGGTCCATCACTTCTGTCTGGCCGCCATCGGCGATCGCCTGCAGCGTCGTCTCGCCCTGCGCCTGCAGCGTCGCCATGCCCTGCACGTGCGCCGTCGTGCCGTCCGGCAGCGTGATGATCGGGTTGCTGGGGTCCACCTGCACGATGCTCACCGTGCCGTCGGCGTTCGTGATCGTGTGCAGCACTGTGGGCGCATACTGTGGACCAGGGAGAGAGCGTGTTAGGGATGACGCCTCGCACGATCGACAGAAAACGACTACAAAACCAAGCTAACAACCTCATCGCCAGCAGCAAGCAACGAGCAACTAAATCGTTGGGAATGAGAGACACACAACATCGAAGCAGACCTGCGCCGAGGAGGCGTCCGGCGAGGCCGCCACGAGCTGCGGCGAGCCGTTAGCTTGGATATGCAGCTTGTGCATCCTGAGCACGGCAGCGGCGCTACCAACGTTTGCGTTCGCCGTCGCCGCCGCGTTCGCCTTCTCGTCCTCTTCGCTGAACGCGGGCAGCAGGTCCTCGCGCCCGTGGTACTTGTAGCAGTTGATGACGATCTGGCGCAGCGCGTGCGTCCACGAGATCTGAAACCCATCCTTGCGTTTGAAAGGAACCACCGGAACAAATAGAAAAGCGAGGTTAGAGATGCAGCGATTGCGATGGCGATACGGGGAGTTTGGGTGGCGTAACGCACCTTTTGCTTCTCGTCCTCGCTGCGTGCGTCCATGCGCACGTTCGCCCACGGCAGCTCCTTGGGCCACCAGAGCGGACGCGTCGACTCGCGGCCCCAACCGGGCTTGCCGCGTCCCGTCGAGTACTTCAGCATCAGCGGGATGAATGCGCGCAGCTGTGCCTGCGTCATCTTCTCGACAGGCGTAGGGATGCCGTCGATGATCAGCGGCGGTAGCTCGAAGAGCGTCGGATCGTCCTGGACAGGCGGCGGCGCTTGGTGCGCGAGCGCGCTCTCCAACTCCTCCATGATCATCGACTTAAGGTTGCGGATGACGTCCTCGAGCGGCTTCGCACCGAACACCTTGTAGCTGGTGTTGGGCTTGCCGGGCGTCGCAACGAGCACGACCGCCTGCTGGCCGACGCGCGTCGCAAACTCGTCGATCGTCTGGCGCAGCTTGCGCAGCAGCCTGTTCTGCTGGCGCTTGCGGATTGAGGGGTTCGTCTCGAACGAGTGCGGCCGCTTGCGCTTCTTCGCCGAGACGATCGCGGCGGCTGCGGCGACACCCACGGGCCCGGCGGCTGCCAGCTGCGCCGTCACCTCGTCGTCCATCGCCGCCGACATGAAGTCGACGCTCGCATCGTACGCCGATCCCGGCGACGACGCGCAGTTCTCCTCGTCGTCGTCGGACAGCTCGTCGGCGTCCTGCACGACCATCGTGATCTGCTCAGCCTGGCTGCCGTTCGACGACGCGTTGTTCATCATCACCATCACCAGCTGCAACAATCAATCCCATCCCATTGCACTACTACTGCTACTACTGCTATACAGTAATGGCGTCGCGATATCCGGCATTTGTTTCAACAACAACAACAAGCAGCGCAGCAGCAGCAGCAGTAGCAGCAACATCGTCATCGATAAGCTGGTGGTAGTGCTGCTGCAGGTCCAGTTTTGCTGTTGCGGCGCACCGCGTGCTGCGCGCACGGACCGCAGCGCATCTCGACGAGCGGGGCGCGATTATTACTACGGCTGCGTACGCACCTGCGTGTGACGGTCGGCGAGTCGTCGTCGGCGCAAAGCCAGTGCGCAGCGCAGCGCAGCGAGCAGCAGCTCCTCACACGCGCTGCAACAACGCCACGGCGGCCGTGGTGCGCTGCCGCGTCGTCGCCGTCGCCATCACCGCCGGCCGACATTTGCCCTCGCGTCACGTCTCGCTACCGCCGCCGCCGAGTATCGATCGATCGGCGGCGGCGGCGGCGGCGGTGGTGGCGACGGCCACCGCTGCACGCGCACGGCCGGGCACGGCTGGGCACGGCTGGGCACGGCTCGCACGCACGCCAGCCAGCCATATTGGCCGACGGCGAGTCTGCGCAATTCCTCCCGACCGCCGGCGAGCGCATAACAGAAATTGTTTTGACGTACCTGTCGGCGTCGGTGGGCCGCGGCGTCGGCGACGGAGCGTTGCGGACGTGCGGGCGAGGCGCTCGCGCGTTGCGCCGCTGCGGCTTGCCGAGAATGGACGCTATCACCTATAACCTTAATCGCCTTTTGCATTCTACGGAAATCGTTTGGGCGGCGAGCGCGGTCCACGGTTTGATTTCGACGCTAACGCCGTCTATGAGCGTGCACGGCAACTATCTCCAGGCGCAAATGCATAGGCCACCAAACATACACCTATTTCATGCTCGTCACACGTTTCTCTTAACCAGTTTGCACAGTGCAATTACAACACGTAATATTTTATCTACTTTTATAACTAGGAATAATTTGATTTCTAAAATTATTTGCGAAAATATCGCAATTGTTGCTATATTTTTTCAATTTTCTAATGCTTTATACATACTTACTGTATTTTTCAGTCGTGATAAATTGCAGTTTACATTCAAATAAATAGCTGTAGTTATTTAAGCTTCTCGCCATAGTTTGGATAGTTTGTAAATGAGTAAACCGAGTTAACAACAACCGGTTTCGAATGCCATTTTATAAACGTTTTTGTACTTATTATACATATTCGATTGGGTGAATTAGCCTGCGTTCTAACATGTTGGTAATCACTTCGTGTCTAACGTCTATTGCCTATTATCAAAAACTATTAAAAAAAAAAAACAATGTACTTATGTGTTTATAAATACACCGCTCAACGACTAACACAATTTAAACATGTACTTTCAACATGTTTTATGTTTGATCATATTCAGAAGGCTGGAACAATAAAAAAGCGTATTTGAATATGATAAATAGCGATAGTAGTCATCTATAAATACGTTTGTACGTTAGGTTCTTTCGGTTGTACATTTCTGATCGTGATCGTGATACTGTTGTCAAAGGTTTGAGCAATAATGCTCACGAATCATTGCAATTCGTTACCGTCATTGGTCAAACTTGCGACAACTTGATTAGGCGCACGATCGCAAATGCACGATCGACATCAGCTTTTGTTTTTTTTTTGTTTTCGTGTTGTGTGGGTTGCCTACCGTGCAACGCACAAAAACAATGCATGCAAACGCCGCATGCGAAATCAAATGCATTCGCTCGATAAATATATCATTTAATTAATGTTGAATTAATTGAAACTATGCAATTCATTTAAGGTAAATAGTTTGTAATGGTGGTAGGTCTAGTATATGTGTTATACATTCATAGTACAACAGACAACAAACATGGGTAGACTCTTTGAATCAATTTTTGATGGTTGCACAATTTTTTTTTTCACGCGCGTTGCGCGCAATATAGTCGTATCGTATCGTATGAACAAGATGCCGTCGAGTCCGTATGCTAAATACAAATGCATCATTATCGTCACGGTTGCCTCGATACTCTCACCTGCCTCCTCTCCTTCGAATGGAATACATAGTAAACACTACATTTTTGCCTATATTTATATATATATCATACGGGTATGCGTGTCGATAGGTGTGAGTGTGTGAGTGTGCGAATGTGTGTTGGTGGACGTGTGAGAGTGTGACGGTTTTGTGGGTGGTTGAAGGGTGGCGGGGGAGAGAGAGTATGCATATGTATATGACTTACAGTTAATTATTTGTTTTAATTGGAAGACTCAGTTTTTTTTTAAATAGTGTTTAATATTAGGTATTCGTTACTAACGTTACGAGAGTGCAGCACCGAAACGCAATGGACAAACCGTGGACGAACGAAGTGTAAACGCCTTCCAGACTCCATGAATCGTTTGAATGGGGCAGCGCAAACAAGATGGCCGTCATGTTGAGGCAAACAAAACGCGCAGTGAACAAAAGAGTAACGATTACTACATGCCGCACATTTGGTTGCCTAGCTTGTTACGCAATCGGTTCGAAATACGAAATCTAACACAACAATGTGCAACGCAATCTCGTACTCGCACTCGCACGTGCTTAGGATGTAGTAGTTAGTGTTTGCATGTCGATATACAGGGAAGAGTATAAGTATGTACACGCATAACCTCGCCTCGGTCTCGACGACAAACAACAAATGCTTGCGATGCGCGGTTGCCACACACACACACACACAAGCCTCTTACCACGAGTACGTGTCGCGTTTTAATTACAATTTTACAAGAGAGTGCCACCACCAGGTAAATAAGCTACGTTCAAACTGGTCTAGCTAGCACTACTACTCACGTGTCGCGCCATCTGCCCGAGCATTCCGCATTCTGTCGTATTTACAGCTCGCTCGCGTACTCGCTCTCTCGCTCGTTCACCTCGTCTGCTCATCGTCTTGTATAAATTATATAAAAAATGTAACTCGATGGGGAGGCGCTCGACAGCGCGTGTTTGCGATGTCGTGCGCCGTGTCGTGTGCGGTATGCGTGTGTGGGGTGTGCGTGGGTGTGCTTCCGGTCCTGCGCGTCACAACGGCGACGATCTCGTGAAGGGTGGCCAGACGGCGGAGGGTGGGCACGGCAGCAGCGGGCGTGCCGGCGAAGACGAGGC
>JAODFX010047654.1:0-10205 GCA_027580035.1 Dorylogaster longipes | reverse complement strand
TTCCTTGCTGAAAGTGGATTCTATTGAATTTTCTCCAAATCTCCAAGAGAGGAGCTTTCGCAAATCAAAATCCAAACCGATATCATGCTTTATTTACAGTAATTGATACATTCTTATGATTTTCAATAATATAGCAAACTACGTTCCCATTTTCAGTCTGTATTATCTAGTTTCGTATACAATTCTTTAATGAACGCGGAGAAATGTTTCTTCTCCTAAAACAGGCACAATGAAACAGAAAAGTGCTTATAGAGTGAATAACGGATGTAACCAGATCTTGCTTCTAAACACCCACATGCTGAACGAAGCACACCGTGATGTCCTCTATTGATTCCCCTCCATTAATGTCTTCTTCACGGGAGCGATTCGGTCGTTGGAGTGTTCGTAGAGTTTCTTGCTTCGTCTCGGGGTAATGATCCTCGGAATCTTTGAGACCAGCCCAATCCTCCTCATCGGTTTCTTGACCCCATTGCAATTTGACCGTTTGACGTACGACCTGAAAGTACCGACCGTTGATTAGTCACGAGCAAAGCAGCAACGGCGCAACGCACAAATCGTCATCCTGCGAGTCCGTGCTTGGAGTGGTCGTCATCTCACTGCCCGATTGCGATGCCGACACGCAGTCGAGGAACTCCTTCGAGGAGCTCTTGCGGCGAAACAGGTGCTGCATGAATTTCTTGTGGTTGAAGATGTCGCGGAAGGAGGCGTGCTCGCAACGTGGCATTTCCTTGCTGAAGGCCAACCGACGACTTGCAAGCGATTGAGATACGGGCAGAAGAGGTCGCTGTCGCGGTGGTGGAGGTGCTGGAATTGGAATTGGAGTTGTTGGAGGTTCCGATGGTGGCTGTGAAACCTTGGATCGTTGCATCGCAGCGGGACGGGGCCGGGGAGGACGCGGCTGGACATTAACACCAACATCAGCAGTCGTGTATGTTGAACGGAGAAGATCCAAAATCTCCTCTCTGGTTAGCTTGCGCTCCCTCGGTGGTTCACGTTGATTGACCTGAGTACAAACAGACTTCCTCATGACGGTATGGTACTCTGGTTCGTACTGGGAGGACGCTACGGTGACGATCGTTTCATGCTGCGTCTCAGCCGCGGCGGTCTTTATGCGCCGCGGTTGGATTCCCCTCGAGATCTTCTTCGGTCGCACGGCGGCCGTCGTCGACACGGACGACGTGTGTCTGGGCATCTGCGTCGCGGCCATCTTGAACGTCCTGCACGACGCATCGCGGATCTTCTCGACGAGCGCACCCGACGTGGGGATCTCCCCGTTGATCGTGATCGTCGACAGATGGATGTAGTTGCTGCAATCGGGGAATTTCTCCATCACGCGCGGACTGCGCATCCCCTTTGGGTAGCCCTGTGAGGTGCGGCGCAGCTTCGCGGCCGAGCGCTTCGGCGGACCCATCGTGTTCGTCGAGCCGAGCTTCTTCAGCAAAATGGCCGACAGCGATGCCAACTTGTCGATCCGGCACTGGTTGCCCACGGACGACCGTGAGGTGTCCAGCTCGCTGAGCATGCACGGGGAGGCGAGCACGCGGCGCTCCTGCTTCCCGATGTGGTCCTGTCGCGGCTGCCGGAAGACCCCCTTCCCCACAAACCCGTACTCGCCGGGGCCGGGGCAGCGCGAGACACGCGCTCCACATTGCGATTGCATCCTCACTGGTGTGTTTCTCTCATGTTTGGGTGTGTTTCTTCCTTGCTAGAATTTATTCCATTGGACTGGTTCGAGCTAGACGCTAATTTGACTAAATTGCGGATTTTGATTGAACGTCTCGCACCGATATTTTCTACTACTGTCAGTGGGGTCTCCATAGAAACGTGAATTGATTTGAACGACCTTATTCTTTGCAACTTCCAAGTGCAATCACTTGGCACATGCCAACCTTTGCGTTTTGAGGTTAAACCATTCGAGAACAGCATCAAGCTTGTATGCATTGGAAACTTGCTAACATTAATGCTTCGCTGAAGCAATCTAAGTTGAAAGCAAAGTTTCAATTATAAATCATAATGAAAGTGCAGAGTAAACATTGCGTAACACGTACTGTTTAAATATTTTGTTTGGTAAATTGTTGTTTACAAGTTTAATGATTTGCGTTGTTCTATTATATTCGAGGTAAATTTCAACATGAAACACATTTTGTGTTCATTTAGTTTCACTCACTATGGTTTAAAGTAGTCTTTGGGTTGCAATTGATTTTTCTTTACTTTCCTGTTCTAACCAAACGACATCTTGAATTTAATTAAAGTTTCCTTTACTTGCATCTCCTCGTCATTCGTTATTTGGCCTTTAAAATGCATTTCTGCTCACTGCAGAATGATTTCTAACAGTTCCTTTGCTTTCTACAGTTCTTAAGCCACGATATGTTGGAAGTGTTGCTGGCTGTGATTGAGGTTAACGACATCAATGTTTACATGATGCATGTTTGCTTCAGGCGTTTTCTATCTTTTTACAGCTCCCAAACTGCTAAAACCACTCAAGAAAAATAAACGATCAGGATGATCACCCTAAATGTGCATTTCAATTTTACTTAAGTGCGAAAATAGAGAACTCTTTGTGATCGAACCAGATTCATTCAGTCTCATTCGAACGTTGAAGTCGATTCCGTTCCATTGCGAAACTTTCCGCGATAGTTTCCTCTTAATGAATTTGTCCTGAAAGACGGGAATTCTCCTTCGAGATTCAGCTCGCTGCACAGTCACGACAGCCATGAGCTTTTTTCGCCTTTGGCTTCAATGCCTATCGTTTCATCTTTCTTCGCTCGGGGGCGGTTTTGCAAAGCGAGTCGCAAAGCATTGCAAGTGGCGCCCTCTTGGGAGAGCATTCCTGGAAAATCATTACCAACACAGGTTGTTCGCTGCAATGCATCTTTTACATCATTTCCTACATTCGTGGACGAATGAATATGATTCTGACCTGTGAGCACATCCTGTAGAAGCACTGCTTGATTTCCGCTTTGAATGGCGTCGACAGCGCGCCATCTATCGCTTGTCATACGCGTCCTTAATTATATCAAGCAGGCGCTCGCTGGAAACTCGCAATATTGCACTCAAGCTGGGAAAGGGGAAATCGATTTCGACGATTTGCTTATTTAGCTTCTCGTCAACGACTTGGAAGCGTTGACGTTGACGATTACATGAGTTTGTCTATCTACAACGTAATAATTCGCTTCCCCAAATGCAGGTTAAGTTTGCAGAGGCATTTTTTGACAAATTGAATTGGACCTTGAAGAAAACCGACCAAAACATCGAACGAATAGAGGAAACGGAAATGCCAAAGCACTTGACTTTCCACTCGAGACATAAATAACTCAACAATTAGATTAGATCTGCTTTTTCAAACGTACCAACCAACGAAAGCGAAGGCGTATTTTCATCGCATCCCATCAAAACGTCTCTTGCATAACGATGTTAACGTTTCCTTTCGTTTATTTACTCGCTGCTGAAACATTGCTGTCGCACAGACGTAACGACCGAAAACACACAGTCAAGTCGTTCGTGTTTATCTTATACATGTGGTTTTCTTCATCACGCCTATTAATAGTTGCTACGGTACTGGCAAATCACCAGCAAGTTGAACTGCAGTTGTGAGCGTAGAAAACAAATGAGCACCGCGTGTTGTTTGTGTTGCCTACAGTGTTTGGGGCCAAAGATGGCATCGAAAGGGGGAGTTGAAAAATGCGTTTCGGAGTGAGATTTATTGCACGTTGGTTTGTTTGCTCGCAGGTGGCAGAAGCGACATCGATGGCGACCTGAGATCGCGCAGTCGCAACAACCGTCGCGACGACCCCCGCCGCCACACGCTCGCCGGCGAGCAGTACGGCGCCATGTCCGGTCAGGGGGGGCCATTATCACGCACCATGGACCTCGAGGTAAGCGCCCCCCTACTGCCCATTAAGTACTCGTTTCATGGCCCACTTCAGTTTACTTCCCACATTACTCTGCTACACCTCCCCGGAAGCGCAGCCATTTTATTCTTTCGACAACACCTGAACCAGACGTTCCCAAATCACCTGGACCTCTTTGGGAACTAATCTCCTAGGGCCACAAGTGCCACTAAATAGTTGGGTTTGAACTGGGGAGGGAATCCAAAGCAAAGCAAGCAAAGTGTGGTGATTACTTGAAAGTGGGGAACAAAATGGCTGTTTCCACAGGGTCTCCCCGCTATTCTGCCATCCACAGTGGCACGCCACACATTTTGATCGAAACGGATTAAACCCAGCGGTCACGCTCGACTACTTTGACCCGCAACGAATAGGAAGCTTCGAAATAATTACACTCGCATCGATCGGGTCGGAAAAGTCGCGTTCCGCTTTGAAGCCGGCGTCCTGCTGTCCGAAATCGAGAGCTCGTCTCGCGGATGCCTCCAATCAATGTTCAAACACCCTTGATCTTGATTGAAATCTGCTTCAAAGTTAGAAAAACGTTATTGCTAAATTCCAAATCAGACGTTTTCTAAATTGCAAACACGACTACTGTATTAATGTAATTTAGAATGGAAAACTTCTTGTTAGGTTCATGCTTACTCACCTCTTAAGGCGTGTTAACTCATCTACAATGAGAGTATACAGGATGCTGCAAATGATCAAAGTGTTCTAGATGGGAAGAGCAGTAAACATTTGGAAAGAAACAAAATGGTAGTAAAATATCGCGGGCAAATGATAAACTGATTCCAACGGTGATTGGTTGAGGGAAGTTGAGTAAACATGCTTCGGAAAAGAAAATTTCGCGTCGCAAACGCTTTGTAAACGTGGGTGGTTCCCCAACAATGTAGATCCATTAAGCCGTTTACATTTCCCATTGCGGCAGAACGCGTCTGGAGCGGGTATTAAGATAAACGGGCGAACGCGATGACATCATGCGACATCGATTCGGTTTCATCCAATGCGGACATTAATTAGCGCACATTTCACGCGGCGCATTGCATCGCGCTGTTTCGCCGCGTTCGTTTCGTCCATTCATTCGATCGCCACAACCACGAAGACAAACGGAGTGTTGCCAAACGCCAGTTTGATTAAATTCCTCTGCTCTCATTCCGGTTCGCTGCGAAATGCATATCTGAGATCTGCGAGAATGCTAGCGCAAAGTTTGCAAGTGAAGATTCGACCCGTGCGCAAAAAGGTGCGTTTCGAATGCGACGCCGAGAATACGAGCAAACCGGCGAAGAGTCTGGCGAGTGAGGAGAGACGCTTAGTGCAAGTGAAACTGCTCGCAGACGTTGCGGCGATCGCTCCCAAGACGATGCAAACGGCTAAAAATACGAACGCGACGACGGAATTATCGCCGGACGCGAACGAGCAGCAAATGGCGCCGATGCGTTTCCGCATCGATCGTCCTGTTAACGTTAGGATTATGTTGCACGCTGCGCGTGATAATCAGCACGTGAGCTCGACCAGACTTCGCAAGGTAAACCAGCCAAGACAGATATTTTGCATCCGCATCGTCTTCTCTATGACACCTCTCACTTGGGCCCATTGTTTCTCACCAGTCTCACGAGGCACTCATTGTGATTTGATTGGTTTCGCAGGGTCAACCACGCGGATATCCGCCACCCTCGAACGCAATGCTCTTCGACGATGATCCGGGCATTATGTCGGAGGTGGAGACCAGCTCCACCGGCTTTCGACGAGGTGGCAAACAGCGCAGTTCTCTGCCCGTCGTGCGCACGCCGAGCAAAACTTTGGAACGACCTCTGGGTAAGTGCCTACTAAACCATCGCCAACTTTAAATGCACTCCAAATTACAAGGTCCTCCATGATAGAATGCAATTTATTCATTCAAACTTGGCAAACTCGACGCTAAATCCCACTTTGCTCGCTGGCCCAAAATTAGGTTTGGTCTTTCTGCAATATCGCAACGAAACGAAGCGCGCCCTGCTGCCGAACGAGATCACCTCGATCGATACCGTCAAAGCGCTCTTCGTGCGCTCGTTCCCCAAACAGCTGACGATGGAGTATCTGGACTCGCCGCAGGTGAAGATCTACATCCACGATTCCTCCAAGGACATGTTCTACGAGCTTGAAGATCTAAGGTGCGAGCGGCCAGCAGTTGGGCAAGAAAACGGATTGAACATGTGGTGCATTTGCAGATCGCACCTGCGGGAAATTCGTGATCGATCCGTGTTGCGACTCTTCGAGTCGGCAGATGTAACGGGGGGACTTCCAATGGCTGGAATCGGAATTGCGGGTGGAGCTGGCGTGCCTCACTTTGAGGACCCAAGCTATTTCTCCGAACCGGAGTTTGATTCAGAGTATCAACATCAGCACATCCACAAGAGCAAGGTAAGCTTCTTCTTTCTTCTTTCAGAGGCAACAATGAGATGTGATAGTGGTAGATAAATACTAGATTATCTTTAATGTCATGTTTTGAAGCTAAAACATATTCAAACATCACACACTTAACGAAGTAAAATGAGTTAACAACCAGGATGAGAAATTCTGGAGTATGTGACTGGTAGCAACTGGTAACAATGTTAATGTGTAGAGTAGTGCTAAAATACTCGGCACTCCGTGTTAGCGGGTGTATAGAGGGCACCGGAATAAAGCTTCTTGGGGACGGTTCTCCAGCCGATGACTAGCGCCTTAGAGAAGGGTTCATGATCGCAGCCAGAGCAGACGTTCATAACGGCACCCACCTCCACCTCGGCGGGTTCACGCTCCTCGCGTTTCATTTGCTGCTGGAGCACCGGCTCGTTGTCGCTGATACCAGCCAGACCGTCGAGCAAACTAGCATCCAAACCTCCCGCGAGCACGCTATCATCAACGAGCTGCCCGTTGGCAATGACCAACTCGCGCTTCGCCTGCCGCTTGAAGAGGTTGTGCCCGCTATCAGCATCCGCGTGGTTGATAAGACCACTGTCAAGCAGGGGACGACCTCCAAACGTGAACGTCTGCTGCGAGTAGGAGGTGAGGTCGTTCTGGCCGTGCGCTGACGGCAAGAACAAGGATTGGGATTGACTGGTCAAGTCGGAGGAAGGTGGCATTGGGTCGGGTTGGGCGGGATATGGCAGCTGGAACTGCTGTTGCAGTTGCTGTTGCGCAGCAATATTCAACGCTGCGGCCGGATTGAGCTGGCCTCCAATGATCAGGGGATGCGAGGGTTTGGTGGGACGCGTTGTGGGAGGGGGCGCGGCTGTTGTGGTGATCTCAGCGCCATTGTGGTCGTAGCGATGCGCGTG
This sequence comes from Dorylogaster longipes, assembly GCA_027580035.1. Lineage (NCBI taxonomy): Eukaryota > Metazoa > Arthropoda > Insecta > Coleoptera > Staphylinidae > Dorylogaster > Dorylogaster longipes. The sequence continues at coordinate 3,025 of JAODFX010047654.1, read as the reverse complement.
GTGGTGCTTGTGGTCCCGATGGGCTTTACCCGCGGTTAGTGCCACCTTGTAGAGCTGCAACATGGTGAATTCACCCAGCATTCCTCCAGCGCCGTTCGGTGCTCCGTAGCCTTCCTGGAATCCACCACCCAGTTGGCTCTGCTCCTGCCCGCTGATCGCAATACCTCCTCCTTTGATTGTATGGCCGACCAGCTGTGGGCATTGTTTAAGCATAGTGAAGAGTGTCGATGGAGGATGAATTCAACTCACTCGATTGTTGAAACCACGACCAACACGTTCCGCATTCACCCAGATCTGCCATTCTCCCGTCTTGCCGTTCCAGCTCTGGCATGTGTGATACCACTTGTTCAATCGCAGTGGATAGTTGAGGCGATAGAGCGTGTGGCCATTAACAGACATACTGTAGTAGCTAGAACGCTTTGAGTTCGATACCCACGAAACAATCGATTTGGGTTGTCCATCCACTGCAAAAAAAAGCAAATAAAATTAATTCAGAACCGTTTCAGAACTGCTTCAATGCTTGGTGATCAATATTTTTCAATTTGGTTTCTTTATTATAGATTTGAAATTACTCTAGACATGATGCAATCTACCAACTTACGAATTCTAACTAATCAACTCCCCTCCCCAACTTACCAACTCACTAATTAAGTAATTCACCAATTTATCATCTAACCAACTCAACAACATGTAAGTGTAAAGTGAAATGCTTTTCGGAATAGTTTCCGCTTGGTTGTGATGTAAAAAAGCAAAGCAAAAAAGCAAGGAGCAAAATTCGAGATTGGCATATTTCATCACACCGCATGTAACAAAAGTGAAACCGGTGAACCAAATGTTCCACCAAGAACCGGTCTTCTATTACATTTTTCCACGTAACCTACTGTCACTTGCTACAAGAAAGCAAAGAGCCATCAACGGGCATTCAACATGTCGATCCTAGTTTACCCGTGGGTCACTCTCCCAAGTGGTAATTTCGAAAGCATTCCGAACGTACCCGCATAGGAGAAGAGTGGATGGTCGTTGCTGTGATTGAGGAACTTATTCCAGAAGCACAAGGTGAACTCCTTCAGGTTGGGCATGTGAATCTTGTACTGGACGTACTGGAAGTAGACGTCCTGATTGAAGCCGACCTTGTAGAGGTCGCAATGGCCGCCCGGCGTGTGCGCCCCATGCGGTTGGTACTGCTGCGCGACGAGGCTGGAGAAGCTGAGCAACGGCTGCTGTTGGTAGTGCTGATAGGAAGGTGGGAGGCGGTCGCCTTCACCATCTGCATGTGGGCTCACGAGCGGATGCCAGCTGTTCGCCTCCTGCGCACTCGCTGCGCTTTGCAGAAGGATGGCGAACAGTGCACTCAACTCCCGAGCTGCTTTCCTCGTCATTGTCAATGCTCCACGCCGTTTCCAACGCTCTGCAATCGTCAATATGGCGCTTTCAACTTTCGCTCAATCGTCCATTGCAAATCGGAGGTGATAACATGAAACAAAAGTGTGGGAATCATCTTGATAACTACTACTTTGTAGTAGTGTAACGCATTAAAGTTCAAGTTATTCAATGGCATTTGATCATTGGCAGTGATTGAATTTGGATTTTATGTTTCCAATTTCATTGGCAATTTCCCTACTCAATCATAGTCGTTAATTTGTGGCAATGTGGGCGTGCAAATGTGCACATTGCTAGACCACAACGTGCCTTGCAAAAATGTTAACAAATCTAAATCGATTTTCAACTTTGTTTAGTTGTTGAAATCTATATTTCATGTTTTCGTTATTGGATTTCCAATTTCAATACCACTCTCATTATTTAAATGGATTTCAGTAATAGGGAAATATTTCGAAGCCTAAAAGGAGCACATTTTTAATTGATATGAAATGCTAAATAACTAATAAGCAATTTTTTCGTTTTTCATTAATCAAACGAGCTCGCAAAAGCTGTTTGGTTGGTTAGTTGGTTGCATCCATTTATTCCACTGTTCCAGTTTGCTTGGCGTGAAATTTACTGCCAATATTTGCACGCATCGTATTCGGCAACGAGAGGAATTCCATTTCGATTTCAACGATGTTTCAATGATTGATTTCTACTTCCGCGTAGGTTTTTTTTTTTTGAAAACATCAAATGCAAACAAACATTAATTCTTTATGGTCAGTAAAGCAGCCATTCGAATGTTTCGTAAAAAAATTACGAGTGTCGCAATCGTACGATCAAGTGTTTGAGAAAACAGCAACTGGCAATGTGAAGCAACACCAAGATGTTAGCCCAGTTCTCGAAGGAGAGCATTGTGCAACATGCAACTCATTCGGCACGCTACTGCGCATAATAATCATCTAACGAGAGTGAAATTATGCTGTCGTTTTTCAACACTCTGACGGGCCTTTCACCTTCTCGTTTTGTTTGGGTTTTGAGTGCATTCCCCCTTCGGTAAATCGATGAGGGTCAAGATAAAGGTCCCCTTCGAGCCGTGTTTGGAAGTTGTACTTACGTGGAGAAGAGGTATCCAAACGCAAAAACCGCACTCCAAACCGACACGCACCGGTGTTGTCGAAGAACTAACCAGTTGGAGCGCGCGCTTCGCACGTTATTCGATGCTTTTTTCTTCATGGGCTTCCTCCCAATACGTTCCGCTGGGAAGGGAGAGCATTGTACGAAATTATGCGTGGACTTTCTACCGATCGAACCACTTTTTACGTGGACCATTGCACAATCTTTGTTTGTTTGCTTGATGCTTTCATTGTCAACAGTTGCAGTGATGAACGGTTTGGATTTTTCCGCCTTAACGTCCTTGGAATGTAATGCGAATGTGAACGGCACTCAACAGTTAATCATTATGCAATCTCTGTAGAAAAAGAATTGAAAATCTTGAGTTGAATTTGGATGAGTATTCTAGTCGAGTTTTGTGTGTTCCACTTTTTGGAATAAGATGGGAATTCTTGTGGGTTTCCTGCTCATTGCAACTTCACTTCACGCATAGTTTGCTTGCTGTTGTTGACAGCACGCGTGTAACTCGTACTTGCTTCCCTTGCCAGCGAGA
>JAODFX010047653.1:0-16359 GCA_027580035.1 Dorylogaster longipes | reverse complement strand
AGCGTTTTAACCTGTGATAGAGAAGTGTGCAAATTACTAAGCACCACTTGTAACCTTTGCAATTCCACTTGGTTCCTATCAAGTTCCACTTCGCGTTTCAAATGATCTGTGATAACAGACAGTTTTGATGACAATGGGGATAGAGGTAGACTAATCGAGGATTTAGCAGATAAAGAACTAAGAGTGTCTTCCAATTTGGCAATGGCTTTAATGATCTTAGGCTTGTGGTCTTTAATCTGACTAACCGTTTCTGCGGCGTGGGTCATTTCTTTACTTAGATTATCCAATGGTTCCAGTATTACTTGTAGATCTTCCGACACTTCACAATTGATTGCAGTTCCAGGTTCATTTTCAATGCCTTCGATATTCTGACGAAGTTCTGCCAACAACGTTGGAAGCTCACAAATCTCGGCAATTGCTTTCTGAGCTACTGGTGTCAGCTCAACTATTTTCCCCTTCGCTAGGGCCAAAGTGTTTATTAAGATATTTAGAGCTTCCTTGGTTGGTTTCAGGTTATTGCTGATCTCCGCTTGGTGAAGGTCTTGTTCGATAGTTATTAACTGCACAGCAAGGGGCTTCATCAACTCATTAACTACAATATCTGCTTTGATCTTCTCTAAAGACTCGCACAACTTCGATTTTTCCAACTTCACCACTGCTGGATCCTCCAGTGCCCTAGAAACATTCTGTACAACTTCTTCAAGTTGGTTAAGAGGTTGTTGAAGCTGTTGAAGTGTTTTGAAGGAGTCGCCTTCCTTCACTTCCTGTGACTCTTCAGCTGTTTTAAGAGAATGCAAAACGTCTTGTAAGGGAGCTTCTAAAGCAACCAAAGTCAGCTTGGAATGATGTGGTTTGACCTTAAAAGCTTTAATATGCTGTTGGATACTCTCCAGAGGCAATTTAATTTCTTCAAACGATAATTTTTCTTTTGTGATCGCAGTATCCAAACTTACTAATGCCTTGCTTAAGTCTTTTAATTGTGTAATCACGTTTGAATGTTGCATTTCTTCAATGGGAAGTATTTCAATGGAAGACTTAAGGTTTTCGATAGCTTTGTGCACTTGAGCTGAATTGGATTGAGCTGTTCCTAAATCGTTAACCACTGAAAGAAGAGCTGTAGTCAACATATTTGCAGGATTTTCTAAGGAAGTAAAAACTTCTAAAACTTCGGTTTCTGCCGAAATGGACGCTTGTAGCTCTTCTAGTGGTGCTATCATTTCTTTGGCACTTAAAATAATGTGTTTATCAAGATCTGTGATTTGGGGTTTGGAAGCAATCGTTTCAAGACCTAATTTTAAATGTTCTAATGGCAGCTTAACCTTGTGAATTTTCTCAGATTTAGTCATCTCCTCTTGAACAATTCCAATCGTAGCTGATAATTTTTGCAAGGGAATGTCAACCACCTTTGTATTTTGCATTGTACTTAAATCGATATGTAATTTATCAATAATTTGCTTCAATGGCAGGACACTTTCGAATAACTGTTTCTCTTCGGTGACAACATCTTCAGGCGTGATCAGCTTATCAACGCATTGTTTAATGGCACACGAAGCGTCATTAATTGGCTGTATAAGTGCATCCAAAATGTCGACAGCCTCTGGAATCATATCAATCAATGAGATATTGGCGCTCAACTCTTCTAATTGGCTACTAACACTCATCATGGTGGAGAGTCCTTGACTAGGTGTGTCTGAAATACTACTCACTTTAATTTCCATACACTGCATTTCTTTCTGAAGATCACCAATGGTTAATTTAAGTTTGTTTGATAACTTTTCACTTAGAATCGAAATTTCGGCGGACAAAGCAAGTAAGGGCTCCTCTGTGATTCTGATTTGTTGAATTGCTGGCAAATTAATACCGTCCTTGAGTTCCAGCAAAGCTGCGGTAAGTTTGGCTTTCTGCTCAACAGCTTTAACGGGGTCACACAATTCAGACAATTGCAAAGCAGCAGTGAGGTGTTCCAAAGGTGCTTGTAGTACCGTAAAGTCCTTGATGCATTCCATTTCAACGTTTTCTAAGGTTGTAATACCTTTGAGGAAATCAACTAATGGTCTATCGAGTTGGACAACATTTAGAATTTCTTGTTGGGCAACTGTAAGCTGCTCACTCGATACACTACTCAAGTTTTCAATTGCTTGTTGCAAATCTAGAATAGTTTCCTTGATATGCACAGGTTTTACTTCTGGTTCAACCATTTCTAAAGCTGTATTTATCTCAGATATTGTTGCTGTAAAAGCTTCCAACGGCGGGACATTTTGCACAACACCAGCTGCTTTTTGCAATTCCTCAATCGCTTCACATAATTGATCTGTCTTCATGGTGACCTCAACTGGTGTTGCTAAATTGTCTACGACATTAATAATAGCAGTGGTGACTTTGCATAGAGGGTCAGGTAAATTCAATAACTCATCTGGGATAATATTTTCTTCTTCAAGACTTGCCACGTACCCTAGCATAGCTGATAAGGGTTCTTCCAGTTTGACCAATGATTCTATGACTGGTGTACTAACGTTTTCAATATGTTTTGTTTTAAGGTCAGTAACTTGTTGCTGTAGCAGAAGTAGCGGTTGCTTTAAGGAGCTGTAATCACATTCTGGAATCGTAGGAAGTAAGGCTGTAATGATAAGACGAACGTGTGTTTCGACATCTATCAATTTCTCCATCAAAACGGGCAGAATCTGCATATCCTGGTTTAGACTCAATTTCTTCAATTCTTCCTGCAGAGATTGAAGCTTTGTTGCCAATTCATATTTTTGTTTGCATACTGCTTCTTCATTATTCAAAACGTTTACAAGTGCTCCTAAGAGTGAAGCAACTTCAAGGCATGGTGTTTGAAGGGTAATCAAAGCTTGTAACAATATGGGTGATAGTTTCACATTATCAATTTGATTGCAAAAAGCTTCCAACTTTGGAAGTAAGTCAATGATTTGAGCAATTCCTTGAGATGCTTCTTTTACATTTGACACTTTATTCTTAATCTCTAGTATTTTACTATGAATCTCATATATAGGAAACTTCAGATTCTTGATCGCCTTTTTGTAATTCTTCTCCTCCTCAACACTAGAAACTTCCGTTTCAACTTCAATCGGTTCGTTGACTTCTTCAACTTCTTCTGATGTTTCAAGAATTGGCATGTTGGAGTTAATCATCTCTTCAATCTGCTCTAATTTGGATTGAACTGCTTTTAAAGGTTCGGCTATTTTGATTTCTTGTGTAGAAATATCCAACTGCTTCTTCAAAACATTGATACGTTCAAGAAATTTAGGTGCTTCTTGCGAAGCTACTACGTCTTCAATGGCTTTCGCTAATTCAACAAAAGGTTCCTGAATGATCTGAAGTGTTTCAAGACTCGATTGATCCAATATCTGCAACTCCTCTAAATTTTCTTGCAACTCTGAAATTGGTGTGGTAATCTCCATGATGCTTAAAATACCCTGTGATGCCTTTACTTGCTGATCTAAATTTTCAAGCCTACTCTGGATTAACTGAAGCGGTTTCCTCACATTCTCCATAATCTGATTTTCGTACTCTTTCGCAGATTTCTCAATTTCAACAACAAGAACTTGCAACGGCTCCTTAATCACTTCCACATTGGCCAACATCGGTAATTCAGCAATCTTCACCTCGATCTTCTCTTTGACCATATGTAATTGAGGTATAAGTGATATTACTGACACCTGGTCATTGACCAAGTTTGCGGTGATATCAACCAGTTGATGTAAAGGTTCTTCCAAAACCGTTATCTCTTCAGCTTGCTGAGCAGTAATAACCCCTAATGCTTTATGTATTTGAAGGAGTGGATCTTCGAGTGTAATTATAGCGTTCTGCATCTGATCTTTTATTTCAATCGATGTGATAGTGTTGAGATTATCATTTAGTTGGCTAACAACTGCTTTCAGCTCATTTATAGATGATTTCCCACCGGGTGCTACTGCAATTGTTTGGGTCAATGACCCAAGTACCTTACAAAGCTGATCAATAGGTTCTGAAAGCAGTATGATCTTTTGAAGCTCATCTAAACCCCCATACTTATCTCTAATAGTCGTTGTGTTTAACTCTAAAGCAAGAACAAGACTTTTCACTTGCTTATCTATTTGGGAAATTTTGGTCACATCTTTTAGCATATTAATAACATTATTAAAATCATTTGTTTCCATATGAAATAAACCTTTGCGTTCATCGACATTTTGGACGAGTTGATTCAACGGTTGGCGTAATGATTCTAGTGATTCCGTCTGCTGCAGCAAAGTATCAATCGCATTGACATTTTCCAACATTTCATGCATTGCTGTTCGCACCAATTTCCGTTCTTGTCTTAAGCTATGAATACTGATGATACCCACAGTGATCTTTTCCAAGGGTTCCACAATCTTCTGGATGATCGATTCTTCTAAATCATCGTGTATGATAATTTTCGTACAAATTGTAATAATCGTGGTTTGAAGCGATTCCAAAGGCTTTGCAAACATTTCTAAATTCAAATCTTTTGGATCTCGATCGGCAGAAATTGACGAAATGTCATTAAAGGCATTCCCAATTGCTTCCAGGAGCGGAATCTCGGCGCTCACCAATTTTGCATCACCACAGTCGAGAAGCTTACTTTGGAGAACATGCAAATATTCCTGTACCTCACTAAATAAGTCAAGATCACCTTCTGGTTGATGCTTGATGGTCAAGACGAACTTGAGTAGGTTCTTTAAAGGAGCATGAATAATTTGGATCTCACGAATGTCTTCGATTGATCTGGGCTTCTCAAAGACGAAATGAGTGAGTTCAATAGCTTTCTTCAAGTCATCCAGTTCGGTACGAATCTCTTGAACAAAGCTTTTTTCAGGCATTTCCATCATCAAGTCAGCGCAGGTGTCAGATTGCAGGACGATCTCCGAGATCGTATCATATAGAACCTGCATTGGTTTATCAATCATTTCCGTCTCGCTCGTCGATGAGATCGTATCGACTATGTTATCCACCGAATCAATTAATTTGGTAATGTGTGGTACATCCACTTGACCCGTCTCCTCCATTATGCAGGAGGTGATTGCCAGAAGCGGTTGCTGCAACTCTTCGAGGACCAGCAACTTGGGTTCGACATCTGGTTGCTCCACCACTCTGGCAATGATTCGATCCAAGTTCTTCAAAGACGATTGCAATTTGCTGATACTACTACGCTGAAGATGCTTGCCTTCTTTGACGAGAGTCCGCTCACGCTCCAGAACCTTCTCCACGGTTTTGGAGATATCCTGTAGAGGTTCTTGAAGGTCCTTGATCTGCGACTCCTGATTGATGCTGGCAATCACAACTTTCAGTTTGTCTGATAAGGCTTGTAGATGGAGGTCTTCGATTACCTCGTCGCTCATCGAATTGATAATCCCCTGGAAGAGTTGAATCGAGTCCGAGGTCATGTCCAAGATGTGCAGATCATTTCCGGACAGATTCTCGCTTCGACCCGCAACGACATTGTCGCACAGGAATTGTAATGCCGTCAACGGTCGTGGCATTTCGTTAGTGAGTATCCGTTGAATTTTGCTATCTATTCTCATCTCGAGACTGGCAATACCTTCCTGCAATTGTTGAACGTTGTCCTGCACATTCTTCACCTCCTTTGGTAGAACACGTTCAGGTATGGGTGGCGGAGGTTTCTCAATAAGTTTTAGAATATTTATGATCAGTTTATTGACGACTACAGACATCGGATGTGCATTCATCGACGGTGATATGTTGTTACTGAAAATCCGTATTTCAGAGATAGCATCTAATAGAAGTTTCGAATGTCTTTCATCGACGTTATGTAACTCCCTGCTTGGTGGATTCTCGACATAGGCTTTGAATTGTTGTACCAATTTCTCTTCCGCTTTGATCAACTCGGCGTCTTCGGGTGACAGGATGTTGAACGACTTAGCCACTTCTTGCATATGAGTCATTTCTTTGACTACTTCATTAAGGCATTGCTTTCGATCATCCGGAATACGTTCAATGTCGTATTGAGTAACGGTTTGCTTGACTTCATTAAGAGTGGCATCCAAGGTAGCAGTAGGACTGACAACTTCAGTAAAACCGGAAATGGCAGGAATGTTTTCAATTAAGTTAACGACATTTTTCGCCGTCTCTTCGAGCGGTTCCATGATATGCTTCACTCCAGACATTTCCGGTACAGCCAATACGGCCAACCTTAGCTGATCAATACTGACTTTGGCCGTTTCCACCAACTGTACTTTAAGCTCTTTGGTCGTCTCCGATAATGGAGTAACCTCTGAAGTAGTTATACAGGTACTTAATGTACTCAGAGCTTGCTCAGCACAGGTTAGTGCAGCCTGTTCAGGTTGAGTTAATTTGGCAAATTGTATATTCTCCTTTAAGATGTTACTCTCCAACGTTGCAATAGATTTTTCGAGTTCATTCAAGGCTGTTTGCTTTTCCACAGGTAGCTGTTGATCTTCTATCTTCTTAACATTCACTTGCAATTCCTTCAGGGAGCATAGCATTGGTTGTGCTTGAGCGATTTGCACGTGCGCAGCGTGAACATAAAGCTCTCCAACCTGTGCGATTGGCTGAACGATATTTCTTAGTGGTGAGGTTTCGCTCAGAGTTTCCAGTTCGTGTTGCAACTCAGCGACATGTTCCATAAAACTCGTAGATACTTGCGTTTGTTGAGCTTGCAATGGTAAAGACTTGTTCACCTCAGACAATATTCTTTCCGAGAGGTGAATAACATTATGCTCTTGGATGGTTAGTTTGTCCGGAAGGATCTTCTTCTCTTCAACCTTCGTCTTAATACTATCAATCTTTTCTAAGACTACATTTTGCTCAGGTGTAATAGAACCTTGGAACAAGCTTTGCACATCTTCAACAATTGATAACAAGGGTTGGAAGAAACTTGAAATGTCTGGAAGAGGTTGGGGTATCTCTACCGGTTGCGCTGCAGGAACTTCATCAATGTAATAGAGGACCTCCTTATCCTCCAGTGGTGGAATTGCTGGTTCCAATACTTTGATGACAATTTGACACATTTGCCGAATACTAGGTGCAATGGATCTCAACGGCGACTCCCGAAGATTACTGCCAGCTGTAACCACATCCTCAGTGACCTCTTCGATCATCTTCACAGCATCATGATATGTGTGCGGTTCCACGGTGGAAACGATTGATCCCAGATTATCCGCGAAGGACTCAACCTGTTGCATGAACTCGGCCTCCTCGTGATCTAGGTGGTTCTCGCGTGCGGTCCGAATCAGGTGACCAGCGCTGCTTTTCATCTGCGCGAGGTATGTGTTAATCAGTTCGGATGGATTTTGGGCGCGCTCCAACTGTTGGAGTGGTCGAGTAAAGTTGGATTCGACGAGCGACGCCTTGGCAGCATCATGGCGTCCTTGGCCGATTTGCGCAATTATAATCGGCGTTGAAATTAGAATTGCGTCAAGCGCCGCAATCAAATGCTGGACGGGGGATTCCTCTCTAAGATTCGCAACCGCTCCGCGCAGATCATCCGTCAACACTTGGCCTACTTCCTGCATTGATGCCACCTCCCCGGCGCTCACTTGCCCGTTGAGGTTATCGAGCAACTGTGCGGATGTGTTGAGCACTGTGCGATCGTTCTCAGTAAACGAGGAGTCGATTAAATCATTAGCGGACATCTGCAGGGTGTTCAAAGCTTTCTGAAGCTGAATTACAGTCGGTTTATCGACATTCGGATATTTTACAGCGGCGACATTTTGGATTAGGGCTTGAGCTCTTTCCGAAATTGCGGCGATGATTTTTGCTCGCTCAATTTGCATCTGTCGCTCATAAACAATAAGATCATTCAGATCACTCTGAGCTTGAACTGTTAAATTCTGCGCAGGATACAAAAGTTCGTTGACAGAGTCAATTTCAGTGGTTTGCAATTTCTCGTTAAATTGAGTTAAGGTCATTTTGAAACTTTCCATGGGCATACGATTATCCATAAAAACATTGATGCTATGCAATACTTCCGAGACATTCTGAATTAAAGCCAGGTCCTTCTTAGACAATAATTTAAATTGACACTTCTCAACTGACATTTTTAGAGACCTAAGAGCTTCTTTGATATTTCCATAGAGGACTGTTCGCGATTCCTCCACAGAATGCCATAAAATCTCATCAATTAGTTGATTGATTGGCTGGAGTACCTGGGCTTGTTCAGGTGGTATTTCAAAAACTTTCACTAATGCGTGTTGGATTTTGTTGAGTTCCTCAGTGGAGGAGGAAAGCGATGCGGATTTCTGCAAATTGGAAGCAACTTCAACCGCCTTTTCGGTAGCTTCCTCAAAAATAATCTTGCGCTTGGTAACACCCTGTGCAAAGTTCGATAAATTCTCCAGCGACTTTTTCGCTTCTGGATCGACCTCCACCAAGTTGCGAATATCTTCCACGGCCGATTTCAGCGTTTCTATTTCATCCTGTTTGCGTTCAAATGATGGACTTGCCTCTAACTTGATCAAACTCTTCTGTAAACTGTCGAAACTTTCCAGGGTCTCTTCGCACAGTGGTCTAGGACAACTTTCAATGGCTTTCCTAACAGTTTTGATTAAGTCCTTAAGCGCATGACCAATATATTTAACTGGCGAGTCCGTTGGAATGTGTTCGATACTCTGCTTCAAGGCTTTAAGTGTTGGAAAAACGTTTTGATCCTTGATAAGGTCATCCTTCATCGTCGAAAGTAAACAAAGAACGGGTTGCAATTGACTGAGTGCGTCATTTGTAATCTCTGAATTGCACTTTTCCAAATGTATAATCTCCAGAACACTCTTAACCGCTTCATTGACATCATTCAACACAGGTTCCAACGTTTCGTTTGCTTGCAATACTGATTGCAATTCTAAAATGGGTATTTCCAAACCCATCAGCGGATCTTGCTCAATTTCCACACGTTGAATTGTTTGTTTGAGTTCACCTAATGGTCCCAAAATTGTATCAAGCTCTTGAATATTATATACAGTCTTCTTTTGTGGTTCTTCCTCAAGCAACATTTCTGAACTTACTGCTTTAACCTTCCTTAGGCTTTCTACTACTGCAACTGCTTTTTCATACACTTCTACTTCGAGTCCTTCGCAAGCCTCTAACGAATCTTGTCTTGGATCTTGCATTGTTACCAATGTTGACTCAATCAATTGTAGATTATCTATAATTTTGGAAACATCCTGAGGTGCTACCTGTTTCTCAGCTTTTTGCAAAACTGATGTGGATTCAATAAAGGCAATACACCTCTTTAGCTCCACCAACTTAGCGATAGCCTCGGCTTCTTCCGCAATCGGATCAATTGTGACTGTAACCTTTTCCGTAACAAGCGGTTGTAACGTTTCCTCAAAAGCCACACCTTGACTGGACAACATCAAAATGCTATTCTTCACTTCGCCAGCTCGTTGTTTCAGATCAACAAAGCCAACACGCACATCCTGAGACATGGCCTCGTTATCAGTTATACTATCTTCAAGAATACTCAGGCAAACCACTATATCATCGAGAATATCAGTTGGTTGAGCCCCGGGCACTTCTACAATTTGATTGTTAAGCATTTCAATAGGTTGTGCCAAGTTTTCCAGAGCTAGGATAGTGTACTCAGACTTGGCTCTATCCACGATTCTTAAGGTGTTGGCAAAATCTCGCTGTAGAGTAGATAATTTTCTCAGAGCTTCTAGAAGCTTACTATCTGAAGCAGAGTTCTGTGCAGTTTCAATATTGTAGAGCAGATCATAAACAGACTGCGATAAATTGTTCACCACCAGTTGCGCAACCTGGTCGAAAACCTCCTTAACCACCTCCTGCTTGGATGTACCAGCTTCCACTTCTACTTCCATACCAGAAGGAATGTTTTTGCTCAACTTCGACAAGGACTCCAAGACATCTTCTAGAGGATTTTCGAGGAGTTGCAAACGTTGAATTTCTTCTTGTTGTTCATCTAATTGTTCTTTTGCTTCGCTTATCAATCTCCTGAGTTCCTGAATGGGTGCAGCAACTTGATCCAATAAAGCATAATGTAGTTCCTTATAGAGTGATTTGGGACCAGTAAATTTAATCGCTTTACTTTCGACGGACTCTATTTCGGCACAAAGTTTTTCTAAAGGTACTTCCAAACTTTTAATCACCTCTTGCCTATAAGATTCATCCAGCTCAGTTTGATCGATTTCCTTAATTTTCTCATTGACATTGGTGATTATTGCTTGCATTTCCATGGCAGGTTCCGCGAATTTTAATAGAACTCCGATATCCTTATCAGTTGCTTCTGTTTCAGCGGGTTCTTTAGACAACGTTTTCTTTTGCTGCAGTTCCTTCTTTGCCTCCGTGATGAAGTAAGCTTTGTTCAATCCGCCTTGAAGTTCCTGTATAGTGATGAGAACTTCTTGGATAATTTTTGAGGGAGTTTGCCTTCCAGGTGCCTTAACGGGAATCATCTCCTTCTCTAAAAGGGTGATATCCTCTAGCAACTTAAGCCCAAATTGCAGCTTCTTACTCGTCGTATTAATAATATTGAAGCAAGTACGTTGAATGAGGGTGTGGTCTCTTCCCTGTAACTCGACACATTTCTCTACAATTGTAAGATTCTTTTGCAGTTCAAAGATGCAGGGTGCGAGCATTTCGGCTATGGACATGTCAGAAGAGCTTTTATTCTGCTCCAATGTGACTAAAACCATTTGGATATCTTTGATAGGCTGTACAATGCTATTTAACACCTCAAGACTTTTGTTGGCAGCTTGTGATGTCGTTTTCAAAGAGGATTGGATCAGTAAATCTTCCTCGACTTTCAAAAGATCACCTTGAATATCAAAAATATTTTCTCGCAATCTCTGGCAACAAGACACCTCCAAGGCTTTGATCTCCTTAATTTTGGCTTTCTCCTTGACTGGATCAATAACTAGACCATCGCCTTCTTCACCGTGAATGTCTCGACCTTTTTGCGAACTCGGAAGCTTTGGCTGTGTATCCTGTTCTTTGGAATCATCAGAACTGCAAGATTGCTTACTGGAACGTCTTCGTCTAGGTCGCTTTACCTTGTCTTCCCCAACACGGTTAACGCGCAAGTCCGAACCAATCTCGTGCGTGTTTTGTGGCGATAGTGATTGTCTATTAGAGAGGTCATCTGCTGGCAAGGAAGTGGTTTCAGTAATGGCTGCTACTTGAAAAGCATCTTGAGCTTTATTAGAACCCAAAGCGCTTTCAAACTCGTTACTTTCGCTTTCCAGGTCCCCAGCAGTCGCCATGCTTTCCTCTCCATTATCGGATTTTCCAGACTCTTTGGGCAGACTATAGTAGGTACTCTTTGGGGATTCATTCTTCTTTCTCGGTGGTCGCCGGGTCACTAAACCATTACGCTCAGGACTGAACGGTCGTGAATCAGAAGAAATCGAGAAAATCTCATCGACATCTGCCTCAGTGCGTAAGTCCTCGTCAGCGGAAGTGAAGTAATCTTCGGAGACGTCAACCAAGACCGCTTCCATCATCAAATTTCCGGAATTCGTCGTCTCCTTGATGAATCGCATTGGTGGTAACTCAACAATATTTTGAGTCGAGACGTGTTCAGACAATTGATCGGCATACATTTCGATAATTTGTACTGCTTCTTCCTCGGTGATGTCTGGGGTTTCATACAGAGAAACAGAGACCTCCTTACCATCGAAGGAAAAGGAGATCTCTTCATGGTCATTGATAGTCATTGAGGTGTCTCCTTGTGGTGGTGTGTCGTACAACTGCGAGGTCCTCTCCTCGTGGATCGTAGACAAAGATGGTACCCTCGCCAATTCCAAACGCTGTTGCTCCGCTCTGGTCTTCGTTTCGCCTTCGAAACCATGTAGCGAAGCCGATGATGACACAATCCCCATGCAATTCTTTGCCTCACAAGTATATGTCCCCAAGCAGCAGGTACCATTAGCACCTGAGGTGATTTTATGGATATCGCCCGGTTTCAACTCTTCGCCGTCTTTATACCATTTCAAAACCGGTTGCGGAACACCAATTACCTTGCATTCAAGATTAACAGCACCTTCCTCCGAGAGCACTGCACGAAGACATTCCAGAAAGCGAGGTTTCTTGAAGTGCTTAGGCACAATCAATTTAAGGAAGCAGGATGTCATTGTGTGGCCAAATTCATTCGATGCAATGCACTTCCACTCAGCTTGATCCATGAACTCTAGTCGAAATATATCCATGTAGCACGTACCAATTGCATCGAGTTGAATCGAGTACTTTTCGGAATCGACTTCAATCGGATGATCATCACGATACCACGCCAACGTAGGCAATGGTGAAATGCTTACTTCAGGGAAGGAAGAAACCCATCAACTAAGAGAATCATTTATATGTAAATCCACTTACCTTGAACGACAAACCGGTAATTCTCGTTGATTTTCCCCTCGGAGGTCTTCAAGCCCTGGATGAATTTCGGCGCTTGGTTCTTCAAAATCAACTGTTGCTTCTCGTCATCGTTGAGTTGGTTTTGTATATCCTCGATGGTCAACTCTGCGGTGCTGTTTGCGACTCCCATGCAGTTGGTGGCAATGCAACAATAGCTACCCAAGGAGTTCGTACCACTTAGCTGATAGACATCACCAGGTTTCAGTTCATGTCCATCTTTGAACCATCGCAAGGAGGGTGTCGGGGATCCGACCACTTTGCACTCAAAGGACACCAAGCCTTCTTCAGTAAGAATAGCTTTGAGACTATCCATAAATCTAGGTTTGCGATAATGCTTTGGAACTGAAACCAAAGTGGTAGGAAAATTGAGCTAAGACACCAGACTCCAAAGGGATTCACTTACTAGCCATCTTAACAGTACAGCTCGTGACTGAATTACTGTCACCGTTGCTAGTGGCAACGCATTTCCATTCACCTGCATCCACCGCTTCGGTTGCCTTAACCTCCAACATATATCCACCCAATCCATCTGCCATCTGATGGTATCTGCTAGCTTCCGGGGTGTCCTCTACCTTTCCCTCAGAATTATACCAAATAATGGATTTAGGCCATGGAGGAACCGTAACTTAAGAAGAATAATCACAGAATAGTGTCTTTTCAAAGTGGCAGATATAATACCTTGACAGTTCAACATTAAGGTGTCCCCAATCTTAACAAATTCGTCGTGTAATTCGCGTGAAAATATCGGCGGTGGTCCCGTTGGGACGCTACACATAGATTGAAGAGAATTTGAGAATAAACTGGTTGCAAACGTAAAATGAGGAATACCTATCGAGGGGTTTCAGACTACCCTCCCTGCTGCCAATGACATGGACCTTCGAACTGGAGTACGCCTTGCCCATACAGTTGACCGCCTCGCAAGTATACGTCCCGAGAGTGGTCTGGTCGTCGGGGTTAGCGGTGAGTGCGAACACATCGCCGGCCTTGATCTCTCGCCCGTCTTTGAACCAGCGCAAGAGTGGCGTGGGAATGCCAACCACCTTGCACTCCAGGGAGACGGTCCCCCGTTCGGTGAGGAGGGCGCGGAGCTCTTCGAGGAACTCGGGGGGCTTGTACGTCTTTGGAACTGCAAATCGGACGCTGCCAGGTGTAACCGCAGCTGTCCTAACCTAGCCTAACCTACCCAGAACATGAAGGTACGCGTGGCTGGTGACGGCGCCTGCTTCGTTGATGGCACGGCAGGTCCACTTGCCTCCGTCCTGCGCGATCAACGGCGCAAGGTCAATGCAGTGGAAGCCACCTTCGTTCACCAGCCGATAGCGTTCGCCCTCCTCGACCCGTACGTCGTTGTGCAGCCATTCGATCTGTGGGCGAGAATGCACACCTGCGCGAGACGCTACGTGATGCTAGATGGCGTTACCGTCAGTTCGGTGCGACTGCGTATCTCTACGAGGAAGCGAGTGCGCGTGCCGACCTTCACGGAAAGGTCGTTGAGACGTCGTAGGAACGTTGGCGCGTCTATGTCCGATTGTTGTTGTTGTTCTTGTTGTCTTGCAGTGCTCACCATCAGCTCCATGTCTCTGCGCGCAATGCCGCCAGGCGATTTCGCAGTGACTGTGTACAAACCGGCGTCCTGTTTCTGCACATCGTCCAGGGCCAGTTGAAGTAGATTTCCGGCATGCTTGCTTTTGAGTCGAACTGGTAGTTCCGGCGGTAGTGGTTCGCCATTTTTGGACCTAATAATTTTGAAGCAATGCTCGTTAGTTTCTGGTTCAGAATTCTTTGATTCTAAATTTTGTAGGTGTTTTGGTTTTGAATTCTGCAATTGCAATTTTCGAATGTACTTTTAGTAATAAGCTATTTTGGATTGTAATGGATTAGAAAAGATCAATTGCAAAATTTTAAAATGAAAGTATCCAGAATGTTTTTAACTCAAAATTTATTTATTATCTAATTATACTCAACATGGCTGTGATAATGACGATGTGATGATGGCTTCTGAAAATTCCAGATTTTCTATTTCGTTTTTATTTTGATTAAAATTTGGCGTGATTCTAAAGATTTGTATTGTTAGCTACAGTAAAACCCGTTATTTCTAATACAATCAAATCTGTGAAGATGGTCCCCTTCATAAGTTGGCCACCTGCCTATGTTGGACACATATCGATAGAACCTCTTTAAGTAACACGTTTATATGTTGGCCATCTGTCAAGGTTGGACACGTGAAATGGAAGCTTGAGTACTTTTTTTACCTCTCTATGTTGGCCATTGCAGTATTTCAGGTTTGTTTTCTTTCATTTCACTCGTCATTGCTAATACAAATTAAATTACTCTTTAAAAGCTAGTTAAATTTCCATTTGATAGCATTGTGAGGAGCTCAATATCTACTCCACATTAACAGGATAACGGTTAAGATTTGTTTTTGTCTATAACTATTACCATTTATGCGTTGAGTTTTTTCTAAGTGCATAAATAAATAAAATCTTAATTTTATTTACTGTATTGATGTTTAAATTTTTGTGCTCACTGAAAATTATCTATTTTGCGGTATATTTTCTGCGGAGTTTTTCTGTATTTAGTATATTAAAGTTTTGCCCAATTTTAGAATAGATTTTAAAGAGAATTTAACGAAACGCAATTTTAAAGATAAATGCAAAATCACTTTACAGTACCTAAAATTTCTTAGACACTTAGTTAGAACGAAGTCATTACATAATTACAAGTACACTCAGCTAAAATTCATATTTCCGATTCTAAAGATGGCCGCTAGCTAATAATGAATATGATGATATCATAATTAATAATAGCTGCGTTCGATAGTGCAATGGATTTCTGATCCTGGATCACGTCGTCAAAAGTGTGACCATTGAGGATCATGATTCCAATAAATCGATCGAAAGCAGCTCATATCAAATAAACGCATGGTTATTGCGTTCTGGGATGATGGAGAACGATGGGATGCGGTGGACAAACGAAAAAACGAAAAAGACGGATCACATCTAAATTTATCGAAATTCGGTGACCGATAGCGTTGGCATTCGATCTACGCCATGCCCATTTCACTGCCAAACACTGAGAATGCAGTCAAGGCCAATCTCTCACCCATCTTCGGTGGTCCACGAGGAGGCGCCGGCGTTAAAGTACCGCTCCGCTTTGTTGTTCGAACACTTGCAGCACTTGCTCACTTTCGCTCCCATCGCGCATCGGCTCGCAATACGTTTGCACGACACGCTCGCATCGTCTAAATTAAAACGGTTGTCCGAAACGCGAAACTTCCCCACTGACCCGAATGACTAATCGTCGCGCGCGGAAACAATAACATAAACTCGAGGATCGCGCGACAACGAGCGATCGATTACCAACTTGCGTTGTTGGTGCCGATGCTGGTGAGTTGGGGATAAACAAGACAAAAGACAAATGAATCGCGGCGGAGCACCGCAACCGAACTACTTACTGCGCGCAACGTCGCGGCCGTTCGCCATCCCGAAATTATTTTTACACGTACTTATTACCGAAGCGCACAACAAGTTTGCGCTAGCGCAAAAAAAAAGGCGACGTCAGGGGAGAGGCTGGGAGAGAGAACGAGAGCAAAGTGTGTGTGTGTGTGCGTGTGTGGCTCATGGTCAACCCGTCGACCGACGCTGATATTGCAACGCCGGAATTAGACGCGACGCGTCGATTTATTTACCACCGAATCCTGAAGCGCGCACACGACGCAATGCTTACGCAACACCGCTCACCACGTGATCTCGAGGCGGGCGTCGTCGTCGGCGTCGTCGTCGGCGTCGTCGTCGGCGTCGTCTTTCGCGACGTCCACCAGCTCGGCCTGCAGCACGATCGCGCTGCCCTCCGCCACCGACAAGCACAGCGAGTGCTCGTCCTTGAATCGAGGAGGCAGCTTGTCGTCGTCATCTCCTTGAACACAGCACAACACACCCCGAAAAGTTGACAAACTCGTCGGCTTTCGTCGCCTTCGCATGAAATACGACATCA
>JAODFX010047542.1:0-10207 GCA_027580035.1 Dorylogaster longipes | reverse complement strand
GCATTCCTGTTTTCCCAAATTTTTGTGTGTGGCAAGTACGTAAGGTTCTCGTGGAAGCATAAATAGAAAGCAAAAAAAAAAAAAAAAAAAAAAAACACGGCGACACTAGAAGAGAAATAAATTTCCGAGTGCAAATGCGCAAAGATAGCGGAGTCAAACACTCGCCGTTGGCATTGCGATTGTTACGCCGCGCGACAGGACGAACGGCCGTAAAAGAAAAAGTATGGCCGAAAAGGGAAAGTTTTAAATTGCCGGTGAGATACGTGTGTCGGATGGAATTTATATCGACGCCGAAGATTGTCGCGTGCTAGAATTTATGCGCTAATGCGCATGGCATTCACTCAAGGCACTCTTTAAATGGGCGCAGCGGGAGCGCAAAACGGAGTAACATTTAAAAAAATACTTTTAATTTAATACAAAAAAAAAGCAAGAAAATAAAAGCCACAATTGTTAGTTAAGTTCATGAAATAATAATATAATAAAATACTAAATTAAAGCAGATTAATATATTTATTTGTGATAAAAACATTTCTAATAATAAGTTTAATAAGCTACGCTAGAAAGACTAAGAAGGCTTAAGTCTTTTTAGAAAATATGAGATAATGTGAAACTTATTTAAGATTCATTTTCAGTGTGAGAAACTATGATGGAATCATTTATAATATAAATTTTGAATATTTTTGATTTTGAGGTCGAGTAACTCGAAAACTATTCGAAACATTGGGTAAAGGATATTATATTCAAATTCAGAGTCGAAAACCACATAAGAATAAATGATAATTTAAAATTCTATTTTTCGACATTAATGTCGAATTATCTCGAAAACCGATTGAGATATCGGGAATCTGAACTCAGATTTGGACCCAGCTGCCATGGCCAATTTTGGCAACAGACAGAAAGACTAATTAACTAATACTGCCAAAACATATAGGGAAAGAAGTTCGCTGAAAAGGAGAACATGGGAAAACGGCAAATATCTTTCCCTGCCAATAAGGTATTACGCATGAGTTTCGAATAAAGGCGATAAATGTTATCCTGTTCACAACGTACGTCTTTGAAAGGAAAGTAAGGGCAGAATGGGGACGTAACCTCGTGCGAAGCAGCTTCTCGCAGCTGTAACACGCTGTTGAGCGAATTCCTGCGATTTTTTCGGCAATTCGGCAACGCCGCCTTCAGCGCTGCGGACGCGACTATCTTAATAGCCGGCCGTCATCAGCAGGGCGCTGCGCGAAATAAAATTGCGCACGACGCTCGAGGCCATCACGCGCGGCTCGCTTGCATGCATTTTGCAGCTTTATGCAGATTGCGGCGCGATTTTGCGAATGATACGCGACTCGCGAACTTACCTGCCGCAACGCAACGGCCACAGCAGCGCAGCAGCAGCAGCAGCAGGAGTAGGAGTAGGAAGCAAAGGACGTGTGCCGCTTTGCGGCTGTTATCCTCCACCTTCTCCACCTCCTCCACCACCACCTCCTCCTCGTCCTGCCGCCTGCGCCGTGCTCGTAAATAACATTACGTGCTGTTCTGCATTTGCCATTCGGTGTTTAGCAGTTGTGCGGCCTCTCCGGCAACGTCTCGGGCGAGCGAGATTTACGGCGTGGAAATTGATTAATCGCACCGCGGCCGCCGCCGCCGCGCGACGCTTTCGTGCCGCACGTGTTTTCCATGTTTTCCTCGGCATACAGGGTGACTAGCATAAGGAGGGACATAGGATCCTAGTGAGGTCCGGAGAAATTTTTTAAGAGAAAAAGTCAATTGGCTGAATCAGTTCCATCGTTATTTCTATCCCCATGCGAAGGTTTTCTACATAAAAGAATCGAGTGCATATTGCATAAAAAGGCCGAGAATGCCACTGGCATACTGTGGGCGAAAATGAGAGTCAAGTCTATTTGAACGAATATATCCGTTTCTGTCGAGTGCGGAAGGAAAAGGCCAACCCGGCGATATTTCCAACGAGGCGTTCATTCATCATGCGGAGCCAGTTAGGTAGCGAGGTGTGCATGAACGTCGAATGGCGAGCGAGGTAAATGAAAATCGGAATTTACGAGAGTGGCGAGTGCCGCCGCCTCGCGAGGGATGATCGCATGAAAAGGTGGTGGTGGTGGTGGCGGTGGTGCGCTTCGCCGAAAGTGCGTGTTTGTGCACGCGTGTAATTGTCTGTAGGCGGCGTCGGCGGCGGCGGCGCGTGCGAGCGACCCGCATGCATATCGATCGCGCCCCCGCACACCGCCACCAGCACCACTACCATCATCATCATCAGTGCCGCCGACGTCGCTGCGCAGTTGGAAATATTAAATAATATCTGGCCAAAAACCCAAAGAATTGCAGCTAGGAACTTGTAATTTGCTTGAGATGTAAATAATAGTATTTACCTACGACTACTCCCTAAAACGCCTCTTTAAGCACGACGTACAACCTCGTTGTCTGCTTGTTTGCACATAGCAAGCTGCTGCAGTTGCGTAAATCATCGACATTGTCACTTGCTGAGATCTCGCTCTAACGCACGCAGTCGAACACAACGCTCACGACTTACTAACCATTCAATCTGCGCAATTTATCATCTGTGGTGGTCGTAGGTAAAGTATTTCATTCCTTTCGTATTTAATATATTATTAAATGCAATTGTTTTGCCAACATTTTGGAGAAAACTTGAATTCAAAAAACGCACGACTTTGGGCCTTCATTAAACAAAATACAAATAATAAGACCGTCATAAACTAGGCAGAAAAATGGGATTTTGAACGCATATTCGCAAATATTTGCTTCTGGGCGTCGGCGCTTATTTCAACGCGCAGCGGGGCCGGACGGCGAGCAATCATCCGTGCGTCGCGGCAAGTGGAAAAACGCACAGCGTGCGTAATTAAAATTAACGCGCTGTTTAATAGGCGAGTGGCGCAGCTCGTCGAATCGCATCGCAATGCTGCGCCGGCGGCCGGAAGGTGTGCGCACGTCCGCCGCCGCCGTCACAGCCGCCGCTCGTGCGATTGAATCAAGCCGCCCGCACGAGCACAAATCAATCCCGAATATCAATCAATTCGCCGTAGAGCGCGGCTGCCGCTGCAAGCGTAGCTAATCACTTTTCGGCCAAAATCCGGACACTGCGCTCTTGTTTATTCGGTCGGCATCTCTCCCGATTACACATGAACAGCAAAGCCTGTCATGTTGGCCACCTGTCTATGTTCTAATGCCTCATTTAGATACTGCCGCTGCCGGCAATTACCAATTTGGCGGCACTTTTTTATAAGTTGGCCACTTTTTCAGGAATGGTTAAAAATTAAAAGTAATTAATTATTTATGATACTAATTTTAATTCTAAATAATTAGCAAACGTAAAGATCGAATTCTAACTGCAATTGATAAGATTTTAGTGCTAATTTTAATTGTAAGTTAATTAGGCACTATAATAAGTTTCGAAATTGAAAATGTCACTATGGTTCAAGCTCTACGATGAGCTCTTTAGCCTAGGGCTAATATCTCGATGGTAGCTTTGACAAACTTCCTTTATATATAATTTTTTCAGAATGTTTATTTATATTTAACGCATGGTAACTAATTCTAAAGAGGTTAATTAGCTCCATGTGATTCCAATTCTAATTAATTCACTCTGTCATTTCTCTAAGTCCATTTCTAAGTAATTAGAATTTTGACTAATTATGCCCATCACTGCTGTGCAGAGTTGACTCCCACAAGCTCTGTGTTATTCGGATTTGCGACAGAGCATTCCTCGCGACATAATTTCCTTTCCAGAGATCTGCTAGTGAAAAACTATGTTAGTATATTGGGTGTGTCAGCATGGTAGAAATGAGAAAGCGTGGCGCTGAAAGATAAAACATAATTGAATAGAGAGCAAAGGCGCACCTTCCGCATTTTTGCGCATCTGCGCGGCTCAGTCCAGCATTAGCGCGATGTCACGCCGCCGGCGTTTCTAACTTCATTCGCAATCTTCAAGTGGCGAAACGCAATGCCAAATGCGTGTGCGAACTGACTACGGCAGCCACCCTATCGGTTTTTTTTTAATGACACATATCGGGTATCAATCATTTGCAGGTCGGAAAAGCATACTGGCAGCACACTGCAATCCAATTCGTCCTTCTCCTTGTGCTCGACGTTCAGGGGTATTGCAATGGTTCCAGGCCTTTAATTGCGTGCTTCAGCGTCTCTGCCAGCTGAATGTGGAAGTATGCTTCCGGGATGAAGTGCAGCGCGTCGTCGGATGCACGCACGACACACGTGCCGATCAATATTTACGTGCGGCGCGCCGTCGAAGGATTTTACCGTCCGGGACTCGCTCGCTCGCAAGCACTTCGTACCACTTTGCGAACGGAATAAAGTGCATGACAAGATGGGTTCCTTAAGAAGCGATATGGAATTGTGTACGGAGCGGAAGACTGAACCCGTCTCTCGTCTGGTTTCCATCTCGGGAGCACCAGCCAGCGCCGAACGGCCCCCGACGGCCCCCGACGGCCCCTGGGACGAACTCATTTCCGCTGGAGCGAAGCCCAAACGGGAATTATCCCGAATTATGCTCACGCCCGGCCGGACGCGCATTGACTACCGCTCGTGAAATTGCACGCGATGGAATCGGTGGAGCACGACACGCACCGAAAAAGTGTTACGTGAAAGGGTGACCCACGTGTTCGCACGCGGATTCGCGTCCGGAATATAGGTTGTGTTCGCGAGCAATCGATATCGGAGACGGACGCCCTACGAGCCGCCCCGCCTCCGCCTTCTCCTCCTCTTCTTCCTCCTGCACCACCGCCTGCCGCCTCTTCGTCGCCGCTTTCTCGCTCCGCGTCCGGTTCGAGAATCGATCTCCTCCGCAGCTCTCAGCTGAGCACACACGCGATTCATTAACACACTTCAGTACGCCATCAGGAGGAGCGCGCTGATGATTGATGCGAACCTGTCCGAGCCAGTAGATTTCAATTCGTAATAGCCACTCTACCCATAGACAGATGCGTCTGCAGACGTTGGTAGATGCATCTGCACGATGAAAGTCTCGAACTGTCCACATATCTGCAGATCTATCAGTAAGCAGATGTAAGTTGTAGGTTAAGATGGATATTGAGACCTGCCAGTTATTTATGTAGTACTTTTCATCACTACTTGAGTGTACATAATTAACTGAAATAACAAGCGTGTAATTTTGATCGGTACTCCAATCAAGCGGATGTATCGTCAGATGTGTGGACGGCCGACCGAAATTCGCGTCAAAAGCCTTTGATTGAGGGCCACAAAAACCGACAGCAAGCGGAGTCATAACGGATGCGTCCGCAGACAGAGGCAGAAGCATCTGCCTATATGTAGCCCATAAGCCATAAGAGAGAGTGCTTGAGGAAGGTTATAAACGGTACAACAATGCTAGTCATACCTACAAAAAGGGCTTGTATCCTGGTTTGTTTCTTCATAATACCGAAGCAACGAGTCGTCTTTTAAAATTTCTATCAAACTAATGTAACTACATAGGTTTTTAAATATGCAACATGCTTTTTCTTCCGAATTGATATCATGTTTTATTATATGTGTACAGCGTATTTGCTCATTAACGATCAACGTCTCATAAACAAAGCAATCATGAACCGAGAAACATATACATAGTACATATCTTTAGGATGTATAATCATTTGAAAATTGCAACGAAATACACAAAAACCCATCAAAACTAGGAGCAAGGCAAAACCGCGAAAAACATGGTTGGAAGACAATAGATAACGTAGACCAACACAAAATTAGGGTCTTGAGTTTTCTCGCAGTTAGTGTTTGGTATGCTCATGCCAAATCCTTTTTTTTTTAGTTGGGGCATAAATTTAAAGTTAAATGGTGCGTGTTGCATAATTTTGAATTGTGGATTCAGATTTAGCATGCATACAAAAAACTATAATGCCACTAAATTTGGTTATAGAAACGTTACGAATCGAAAGTATTGTGTAACCAACATGCACATATATACAGTACTAAATAGACTATGCCACAAACAAAGAATTCGCCCAAACATGGCTTAGAAACCTTCCCGAAAATGTGGCAAGGCCCTAAGGGTAACCCGAAACAATTTATTGTTACATACAAATGCCAGAAAACGTCTCTCTCGGACCCGTTCCCTGTGTGTATCGGGGTTTTATTGATCAGAACATGGCAGATTCGAAAAGTATAACGGAATATGAACGGGGCCATAATCACCGTCAGGCGCCCAGTAGCAACTTGAAACGTATTTGCAATTCAATCGGACGCGGATGCGACGCGATGCTTCAATGCGGCACTCGTCGCACATATTTGCACCTCCGCGCTCTGGCTCGCATTCAACCCGATTCCGAATGCGGTAAACACGCTTTCATCTCGCTGTATCAAACACGAATCTCCGCCGGAGCGGAGAAAAATAAGCCCTGCAGATGGCGGCGCTTTGTCGCGTCCCACCCACGACATGCCCGACGTGATCTGCACGATTCGCAGAGGTCATACGATGGGACACTACGAATTGCAGTGATTCGTGACCATCATTGGTCCAACTTTTGATAACATGACCACGATAATGATCACAACTGTACGAGCGAAAGCAGCTGGTATCAAATAAATCGCAACTGAATTCTTGAGTATCTTTACTTCAAAATATTGAGTATTTGTCTTTTAGTTTAAGTTATTGTAGAAAAAGCATAAAATTATTTTTTCAATGCGTTCACGTGTTAAGTTGAAAGTATTTCCTTAGATGTTTATTCATGTTTTTTTTTATGTTTTAACATGTTTAACATGTTTTTTTGATTTAGAAACGTCTTGCATTCCATTGTTGTTGTTTGTCTTAATGGTTTTGAGAACATGCAGTACGGATAAGATGATTGAACTAGATCGTCTTGCCACAAATCCATAAAACCACGTTGTTCTAAGTAGGAAATCCCATAAAAAAATTTCGATACGACACCTGCCAAAAAGTATCGGCATCGAAAGAAAACGTACTCGATACGACAAAGTATCGATCCTTTTCTGTGTCCCCAGTCATGCGACGTAGACGGGCATACTATGCTACGAACATCATTTTGCGACAACAATCAATTGGGTCAAAAGCAGCGGAAAATGCTTTCAGCGCCTGCAAATGCAATTATCCATTCTTTCAATAGACAGAGAATGAGAAAGACGGGCGAGTGAAACCCCCCTCGCCCCTGGATCCGACCGGGAACGACTCCCTGTTCTGATATGAGTTTTCGAAGGAAATTAACCGAGGAATTATTCGTTGGCCGTGTGTTTGCCCCCCGTTTGCTGCTGCCAGCACGTACGCCGCTGGAATGTGAGGTTTGAATGCAGTCTGTCTCCCGTCTCTCTTACCCCGCAGTGTTAATTAGAGGCAGATGCTTGGAGGCATCAGGTCGCTAATGAACAGCGTTGCCAGTCGTCTAGAAGCCGACGAGTTTCCGGGTGATACTCTCCTAAACCGGTACTTGCATTATTCAGAGTCAATTAAAAACATCATCTTAGAAAATTCGTTTGGTCATAGTTTGACCATACCACGCCACAGCATGATTGAGCTGTGAGGTATTTTGGAAATTGCGACTCTTCATGCGTTAAATATAACGATTTAAATACTATACAAAACTTAAGTAAGAATATGCATGCAATACAGCAAGAAATTGTTAAGCGAATGAGCAGTCGAAATTGAAGTTCCAAACCTACTGTTTCTAGGGGCCCGTATACTCCGTTGTTTTATACTATACCACCAACTTTGATTACCACATCTGTTAATTCGTTTTTGGCGTTGCACTACACAAATACTTTGGATGTATTCTGAATCGTCTCCACATTTTTTGATTTCGAGATCGAATCTCGAAAGCTATTCAAGATATTCGGACTCACGAGTCAAAAACCACAGAAGACTGAGTAATCATCTACAACTCGATTTTTCAACTTTAAAGTCGAATTATCTCGAAAACGGGTGGAGATATCGGGAATTTGAGCTCAGGAATACTCAGCGCTCGAAAATACACAAAGGGTGACCTTCATATCTCTCCTACCATAGCCAGTTTTGGCAACAGACAGACAAACTAACTAACATTGCGGAAACAAATGGCGAACGAAGTTCCCTGAAAATATCCCATAAATTTTGGTTGCATTTCTTATGTCAAGTGTGATCTCGTTAGAACAACCTTAAACCGTTGCTCCACCAAATGCAGCGTACAAAAACGTGCACGTGCACCAGCCATCCTGCGCCGCCAACGCTTCTGCTCTGCTTCTTCCTCCACTACCAACCCCGCTGCTGCCGCTGCCGACGGCCGAATGTGCAGAGGGTGTGGCGTCTTTATTGATCTGGCACCCCCTTCGCTTGGATAGATATACACGCTGCGCGGAGTGCTGAGTGCCAGCATGCGCAGAGGTGCAGAGTCGGCGTGCTCCAAACCGTTGGCCAATCTCAAGTCCGACCAAACACAACGGAATTATGCAGATAACACAATGCTGATCCGAACGCCCACTTCTAACAACGCTCCGGATAAAAAAATGCACCTGAACTCCGAGAGATAGAGAGATACGCTACTCGGCTACGCCTCATTTTGCGCCTCTATCACTTACCTTCCTAGCGAGGAAGCAATAATTAAATGAATGCGGCATAGACTAACGTCAAGACCAGTTACCATCAGTACCTTGCAAAATTTTTTATGAGCGTCACATCACATTACAACTTCACGTTACGGGTATTCTTCCTTTCTGGTTGAATGAATGATGAATATCTAGTGATGGAAAACTCGCTAGAATCAATTCCCGGATATTTTCGAGAATATGCGCAAGTATATTCTCAAAAATATTCTGCATTTGGAGAATTTTCCCAAAAGAAGTTCGAAATCAATAGAACATATTGAATATTGATTTTCTGTATTCAAATAAAACAAATTTTGGTTTAAATTCAGAGTTGGCAGGTTTAAACCCTGTTCTTTGCCAACCCTGTTCAAATTTCATCAAATTTAAGGCTCAACACCTGCTGCAGTAAATGCCACAAATCAAGCTGTGATCTAGAAAGCAACGTGCGAAAGTTTGCGATAAGATGAGGAACGCTGAGGCAATTTTTTCGTGGCCGCATTTCGTTCGAAACGGCCACATTGTGTGCGCCACCGTCGCGGACGTTTTAATCCGGGCGAGGAGCGTGATTAATTAGTGCCGGCACGGCATATTCCGCAGTCGGGAAGCGGGCGCGATCCTCATTTTTCACACAACGGCTGCGCGCATTACTCAACACCGCCACCGCGAAAAACGAACGCGAGCGTTGAGAAGAAGCTGCAAGTGTCAAGGCAGGTATCATCTTTACCCAAAACGGGAACGGCGACAGTTCTTGCCATTGCTGCAATTGATGATAGTCAGAAAAATACATTTAGTTATAAAACTCCTGTAATGTATCGCAGAGCAACAAGGAAACATTACGACCGTTTCCCTTGTAACTGCTCCTAAACAACTTGATCGATTTCATTCATTCTGGTTTCATTTGAAGAGCGTAAATTAATGTCTTCAACGCGATAAAGGTCGTTTTAATAATTAATTGAGGTAGGCTGCAAATATATATAAATTCAATTTAAGGGGATAACTGTTATTTTCGTTATTTTCGCAAACGGTCGCTATAGCAGCACTAATCAGCTTTCGATTCATGTTTGATTCGATATCATAAGTCTTTGAATTAAGGCGATTAAGGCGGAATTATTTCTTCGCACACAAATTTCAGTGCCTAGAAGTAGGAACCAAGTCTCTGAACTTTTACTGAACTGCTTCTTATCTTTCTTACGTTCGCTTCAATAAAAAATCTTGAGCAGTTTCGTCAAGTCCAACTTAACTAGCTTAACTACTCGAAAAATTTCGAGTTAGAAGGGAGCTGCAGAGGTAGAGTGATAAGTTCCAGTGTAGCTAACTGCTTTCGAGAAAGAGTTAGCTGATTCGGTACTCTTTGGGGTTACACGGAGTTCCCTTCAAAGCAGGTGGGGAAGAAATTAAGCAGTGGGCCATAAGGCAACAGCTGAGGCAATGGAAGGAATCTTCCAAAAGCAGATGGTCCAAAGAACTCCTGGGTGAACACATACGGGAGTGGGGGACAAAGATTACAAATGTGAACAGAGCCAAAAGCCGTATGATTATTGGAATCATCACGGGGCACTGCGAACTGAGATGTGACATGCACAACCTCGATAAGGGCATTACCGAGTTGTGCAGATGGTGCGAAAAGGATGAAGAAACTCCTAGACACGTACTG
>JAODFX010047431.1:0-10212 GCA_027580035.1 Dorylogaster longipes | reverse complement strand
CAATGTATTTCTTATTTCTTCTCATCCTTATTTTTTCGATCCCACCAGCGCGGACTCGACTGGTAGCAATCGCCGCAAGTGACCGCAGTGCAGGTGCAACCCCAGCGGAGAGAAGGGGGTGAATCCTATAAAAGTCCACAAAAACAAACAAACAAAATCGCAACGGGCCGATTTTTGCGTCCAGCTGCTGTTCGGCGACCATGCGTGCCATCAGCTGAGCTGGTCGACAGAGGGCGCCCACGATAAATGTTCGGTTGGCCGGAAGGTCGCAGCGAAGTGGAGGTTGCCTGCTCAACGCATCAGCTGCGGAGCATGCCGTTTGACCGCGGCCAGTTGACCGCGAGCCAGTTGACCGACGCGCCATTTGACGGCGAGCAGTTTAACCGCGAACCCATCATGTGACGACAGTGACGAATGTAGCGCAACGCCTGGTGATCGGAGCATATGGTGAAAAGTTTACCGACCAGCAGCACGCGCCAGCGCCGAACAGCTTCCACGATGGTAAGAAGCTCCTTTGCTGACGTAGTGTAGCACCGGTCGCGCTCCAGCGACTGTCTGATGTAGTAAGCGACCATCTGCGTGTGACCCGATACCTCCTGTCGCAGTACGGCGCCCAGACCAACGTCATGCGGATGATATAGCAGCTTCTCCTGCGACAGTATCTTCTTGATGCAGATAAAAGCATCCTGGCGGTGCGCTTCCCATTTCCAAACTGCGTGCTTGCGGAGAAGTGGCTTGAGGATCGCCAGAAAGTCAGCCAGGTGAGGTATAAAAAACCTCTGTTATAATTGGCTAACCCTAAGCATGCTTGTAGTTGGTGAATGTTGGTAGGAATAGGGAAGGAATGCAGTCCGAGCAAACCCTGCAATACAATGCTCATGCACCGAGTAAAAGCACGGACTGCAGTCTTCGGTCCAAAAGGTAGTACATTGAACTGGAAGGAGGTGGTGCCTACAAACCAAGATAACGCCTGTGCTCTTGTTTTATAGGCACTTGCCAATATGATACCGTCAGACCGATGGTAGAAATGTACCGAACGGGACCGAGAGTGTGTATGATGTCGTCAATCGGCTGAGGCAGCTCGCATTGCCCTTCCATCACTGCTTTCAACTGCCGCGCGCCCAAACAGACACGCACCAATCGGTCCTTTTTCACGGTGGTGAGTAGAGGACTCGAAACGGCGTATCAGAACGCGAGATGACCCCCCAGTCGAGCATACGCTTCAGCTGCAACTCAACAGCGGAGCGGTGAACGAGTGATAGCGGATACTGTCACACCACCACTGGCTTGCCGCTTGTCAAGTGGATGACGTGCTCGTATAGATGTGTACGCCCCGGACGGTCGCTGAAGAGATCGGCGTACTGCAGCACCAGGTCGTCAAGTTGGCGGCGTTGATCGGGCAGGAGCTCGCCGGCATCTACGCGTTCATTGAGCGAGTCGGCGGAGGACGCCGATAGCGCGCATAGGCGCAGCGCGGCGACTTCAGGCGCCGTCGTGTGCGGAACGTGCATATCTGGTATCCACACGCGATCGTTGTGAACGTCTAGTTGGAGGTTGAATGTGCGTTCCGAGTGGATTAGAAAAACGCCGTGCACTCTCATGAAGTCTGTTCCAAAAATCGCGGTAAACTCCAAGTCGGGAACTACCAGGAACTCGCACTCGAGCACGGCCGTACCGAGATGGAATGGCAGCAGCGCCTGATGCGATACCTTCCTGGATCCACCGTGAAAAGCGTCCGTTTCCCGAATGTCGGATACCCGGAACCGAGACTTGTTGAAAACATTCCTGAGAAAGACACGTGATTTCGCTGTCGGTGTCCAGAAGTGCAAGCAGTGTAAAGCCCGCGACGACGATGGGAAATATAGGCGCACGCGATAGCGCGTGCTGCGCTTGCAAATCGTCGTACGCTTTCGCGAGAAGGTCGTGGACGGGATGCTGCATTGCCCTTGGCAGCGGCGTGGATAGCGCCCCTATTATCGCGCGAATTCGGGGGCTGCAAGGCCTCGCTGTTAGTTTTCCCCCGACTCGAGCGAATCTTTGCTGTCGTCGGCAGGCCCTTTAAGCGCGCGCACCATCAACATAGCAGGTAGCCTCAAAACTGGTATACCTATCAATAACATGGGAGTTAGCGTAATTTGATTATAAAAAAACTGTATTTTATTTCAAGGCAACTTCTATTTCTATTTTACATACTACATTCTGGTGGCCCAACAACCAAGTACTACTGAAAATATACTCGCTATCTAATTTTGATATTAATTCGTTCTACTGGCGTTTACTTCGCCAGGCTATAAGTTGTTGGCGAGCGGCAACCTCTCCCTTCGTTGTTCGCAACTCACATCTGTCATTCGCGAGTCAACGCTTGGCTTGGCCTTGTGTGTCTTCCACAGAGACTCGGTCTCCCTCGTGCTTTCCCTTCTGGAAGCCTTGGCAAGCTCTGCAGCATGATCAATTGGGTTCACCACCACGTTTTCCAGCAATTCCATAGTGGTTTTCAGAGGTTTATTCTCTCCGAACATAAGCATCACCGGCGTTGCACCGGTACATGTGCTCACAGTGTGGTAAATGTCTCCCTCCACCTTGGATATTCCATTCATGCAATCAGGTGTAGCTCATATCCAGCCTCGTTTATAAATTTCAGAAATAGAGGCACCCACCCAACTGAACACCCAATCGCTCAAACATTCCCCTTCAGTGCTGTAATGAAATGTTCAGTACTCTTCTGGCCTATTGGTACGAGTTGGCAATACTTCAAAAATTGATCAAAAATGAGAAGCCTTAGAGAGAAGCTCGCAGTTTTGAGATCCGATATGTAACTGGATCACCCACCACCTCGACAAGAGAGATGGACTATCCCCACCGCCGGATTACCACTGCACTCGCACTCTATGAGGTGTTCGCCGGCACTCGCACGCGTAGTAGATACACATTCCCTTGTCGCCAGTCGTAGGCAGCAGACTCACTAAACTTCCCTCTTTTGTAACCGTGAGCTCAGGGGATTGGTCGGGTGGTTTAGGAACCAGCGTGCGCTGGCGAGTGCGCCGACTAATTCAAACTATTGTAAGCTTGATAAGATAAGAGGGTTGATAACCCTCTGTACACATTGTACCACATCAGAAGTGTGATTACCCAAGCGCCACATTAAATTCTAAGTGTTTAAACAACGTCCAAAATGGAAGGCATTGAGCCCACTCATACCGTTCCGACAGAGAGCATGCAAAGTCGACTGCGAGCGTGCTGGGGCGCATGCTGGCAGGCATCCTTCACGAAACTATACGCTAAACACGATCTTACTTTGACGTCCTGAATGAGAGAATCGGCGAAACTCGGTGAGTACCGTTTATGCTATATCCGATCGGTCGCGCTCACCTATGCATTCGTCGCGACGAATTTGGCGAGGATTTACATAATGCTCGCGAATGGCTTGCGGAGATAAACCAGATGCGCCAAGAGCAAGAGGTGCAGGATTCTTGCATGATACGCCGTTGCGGAAGTGCGCTTCGTGGCCGCGCCGCCATCTTCGAGACATGCAAGCACGTGTAGAAAACGTGGGTACAATTCGGAATGAATCCTGATAGAGAAACTCCTTGAACACGCTTGAACGAGCCTGCAATTGCGTAGTAATTATAAAACGTACTCCGTGGTCACACTGCACTATTCCTCGATAGAACGCCGACACTAAAGCCGTGGAATCGGTTTAAAACATTTTGGGTGCATTTCTCGATAGCGAGCCTATCGTACGCTCCTTAGCCACGTTGAAGATAAGTTGAGATTATATAGGCGGTTCATGACAGGATGGAAATGGGATATTAAATTGAGGGTGGTCGAAAGCAAGCGCATCATCGCTCTAAACGCTTAAATCAACCGCCACGACTCGAGACTGACGCCAGTCGTCATTTTCTCCATACGCAGTTCCTGGAAAAGCACTAGCAAAATGCTACAACTGCAACGCCACGGGACACTTGAGGCGAGAGTGCCCCATTAAGATGGTCGTAAATAGTCTGGATGTTGACAGGAAGGCAGAATCTTGCATGTTCTTTCGCAAGCCTAGCCATAAAGAAAGCCAATGCTGTTAACAAACACAAAAGGCACGCCACGAGTCGCCTTTTGTATAGCTGCACGGCGCCACGAAGCAAGCACGCCGAGCACGCCGGTGCCGACCGTACTCGACATCAACGTCGCA
Organism: Dorylogaster longipes; assembly: GCA_027580035.1. Classification (NCBI taxonomy): domain Eukaryota; kingdom Metazoa; phylum Arthropoda; class Insecta; order Coleoptera; family Staphylinidae; genus Dorylogaster; species Dorylogaster longipes. Next base: position 6,029 of record JAODFX010047431.1, on the reverse strand, counting down.
TTCCGGCTGACATATGAAATCGGAACCAGCGCAGAGATCGGCATGATAAGGAAGAGCACCGTGCGACACACGTAGGCTATGGCGACACGCAAGAAATGTGTGTTTAATACTATCGTCACCCAATCGCGATGACTACCGACGCAACATTCCGGGCTAATTATGACATACGCATCTATGTTTTATCTGCAACGCTACCGATTGTATCGCACATGATTGCCCCAGCAGTTGAAAGGACGCTGCACAGGCAACTGAAATTACAACCACCTAATCCTTATGTTGAAACGACTCTGCACTAGATCATACGAATGAAAATCAGCTGCTATCTTAATTTTGTAATGATGCATGTGCGTAATGCGTATGAACCGTACGCTTTCCAAACGATTGACGCTATTACTGATAGTACCGAGTTCGTACGACATTATTCCGGTGATTTGGTTTTGAATTATATTGGATTGGATTACATCTTTGCGAAACTAGAGACGCGTTGATCAAGAAACGGCGCGGTCACTCTTCCATTTACTTACCAACGTTGCCTAAGTAGAAAGTGGAAGCAGAAATGTCAGGATTGACCGAGTCCGAAACGAGACGACTTATAAAAATCATCAATCCTTAGTATGTACATGAATTGCTTTATAATTTGCTTTGTTTGACCATGTCTTGACTTTCAGCATCTTGTTTCAGTATCCCTTAGGATGTAGACATCAAGGTGAGCAGTACCACAGTATTGGCTGGTTGTGGGCTCTGCATGAAGGCTGCGTTTGGCACTTAGCTGTGGTGCAACCTGTAAAAAGTTACTGTGTTTGGATATACAACCATGATTGTTGCCTGCAGTGAAGCAGTGCTGTTGAAGTTGTGGTTGTTGCCTGCAGTGAAGCAGTGCTGTCAAAGTTATGGTTGTTGTCTGCAGTGAAGCAGTGCTGTTGAAGTTGTGGTTGTTGCCTGCTGTGAGGCAGTGCTGATGAAGTTGTTAACTGCAGGTGGGGCAGTATTGACCAAGTTTTGGTTGTCTGACTGCATAGCAAAGCAGGGTTGATGATGTTCTGGTTGTGTTACTGCATATTGAAGCAGTATTGATGACATTTTGCTTGTCAGGCTGCATAGTGAGACAGCATTGAGGAAATTTGTGTTGTATGACTGCATATTTAGAGCAGTGCTCATGCTCATGTGGTTTTTATTTGATTTACTTCACTAGCCAATCGAATCCAGAAGTCCAGGACTAAAAGCATGCAAAAGATCAGTTACTTCATTTATTTGTTTCTATTTACAGCATTTAGCACCAGATCATTGTTGCAGTGATGTAGCCACATGGTTTGCTGGTACAGCTGTGCTGAGAGTTTTCTTGATTGCTTGAATTACTCGCCAACTGCACTACTGTTTGATGAGGTAGTCGGCAAAATAGTCTGTTCCCGCCATAGAAAAACCAGGACGAACCTACTGCACTCAAACTTGCTCCTATCCTATCGTTAGCGGCGCGAGGACGCACCGAGTGTCAGGGCTGGCCGTGTGGCATTACCAAAGGAACAGCACATGATCACCACCGCCATCTCTACGCCATGGGCAGTACCGCACGGCGTAGCACCCACAGCTGCCTACAACTAGATCACCATCGCCTCCTCGAGGGAGAACAACCCCACCAGCCACAGGACACCCCGCCCCCCACCACCCCAACGTGAGGTACTCGCCGGCACCCGCACGCGTAGTAGGGCATTCTCTGTTAGCTAGCCGATAAGGCCGCACCTAATTATTACCAACGGTTGTCTTCGTGAGCTCGGGGGATTGGTCGGGTGGATTAGAGCAGCGTGTGCCAGCGAGTGCGCCAATTATATAAACGCCCATAATTTTTTTCAAAAAGTAACTGCTTCAGAGAAAAATTCGTCGTTTCGTTGATGGAAGAAAAGATTCAACAAGCTGAGGAAAAAAATTGCAAGATCTCCATTATAAGGAGAGTATTACCTACCGAAAAAAAAACTGTGTCCTACAAAGCCATGTCGTAAATGTACCAAAACAAACAAAAAACGCCGAGAAACGCGTTTTTTCTGTACAGCCTGTAAAGAGAAGCTAGCCCTTTAGTTCCACAAACTACGAACGGACTGACTACGAACTAATTTTTATAATTACCTTTTTTGTTCGTTTTTTCATAAATTTTCAATTCTTGCACTGATTTTGTGTTTTTTTCTCCATCTATCAATATTAGCACTGATATACTACGAGTTTAATCATTACTGTACAAAAATAGCAAGTAAACACAGTACGAGATAACTCGTAGTTGTCGTCCTAGAACAGAACGCAATCTACGAGTTATTTCGTAGTTGGCAGTCAACGTGTTAAAGAAACAATGTGTGAAGATCATGAAGATTACCTCGTAGTTGGCAGTCAACGTGTTAAAGAAACAATGTGGGAAGATCATGGGGGTTGGATGCAAAACGATCCACAATAACAATAAAATCGTCGATTCGATAAAAGTTTTTATGGAAAAGAAGTGTGCGACAGTACACGCGACAAAATCAAAACTTTGCAGCGAAACATTGAGCTTAATAGGCGAAAGCGTTAAGCTAGTAAAGGACGGAAGGAGGGATACGTCAGAATATCGAGACACAACCAAAGCCATCAACAAAAGAATGAAATCCGTTATACGAAATCACAATGTAAAATTAGCTGAGATAAACGGAAATATGCAAGTGCTGAGAACAAAACTAAGTAATGCTAGAAAACAAATATACAAGTTGCAAGACAAAACGGGAACAATTCAGTGAGATCGAATCAAAATGTTATCCATTCATACAAGGACCTATTCACTTGTATGTGAATACACGCGAGTAAATTAAGGCTGCGTTGGCTGAGCGGAAAAATAGAAAATCACCTCGTGAAGATTATATACCAATCGAGACCATAACAGAAGGTGGTGATGGGAAAACGCAGTGATAACGTTAATTCACAAAAAAGGAGACATACCAAAGCAAGTGTATTATAAAAGAATAAGTTTGCTGTCGCATTTGTTGCAACCTGTTCATGAAAGTCATTACGCAAAGAATAACAAGGAAACTGGATGACTATCAACCGGTTGAACAAGGTGCATTTCGATCTGGCTTTAGCACGAACGTTCACTTGCAAGTGATACGTATGCTGATGGAGAAATGTAACAAGTACAAAGTTGGAGTAGCACTGGCGTTTGTGGTGTATATGGTGTATATGGGATGCTTTGAATGACTGACGGGTTGATTCTACTAAAATTATTCAATACATCTACGTACGTACTACGTTACGACGTCATGCTTAAAGCTTCATGATAACACAAATAAATTTTAAGTGGGACGCGGCGCAAGACAAGGAGATACCATCTCACCAATGTTGTTTATAAACAGTCTTGAAAGTATGTTCAAAAATTTAGACTGGAATGAATTTGGAATGAATATAAACGGAAAACGCCTGAATGACCTACGCTTTGCCGATGATATAATACTTATCCCTGCCGATCTGGAACAACTACGAACAATATTACGACAATTGCATGAAAAATCGAGCAATATTGATCTTAAGATAAACTTGTTTTATACAAAAATCATGACAAACATTGCTGATGACACAGAAATCAAAGTTGGAAATGATAGCATTGTGAAAGTCAACAATTACGTGTATCTAGACCATAAATTGATATTAGGTTGGCTGGGTTGCCTGGGCAAATAAGAACGCACAAACTTAGGAACTGAGGAATTGAGTTCTAAATTGACGAGAGACGCCACTTGCGATTAATAAATTTTATTATACATTGCAAAATCTTATGTGCGGCTGAAGGATGACTTAAAAATTTGACCAGACAGTGTTGCCAGATGGCAACTGAAGAAATCCCTCAGTTCCTCAGTTAAATGGAATGTAGCTATTATCATAGAATTTTTTCTGAAGTCTGCATGTTTTCTTATTTTATATTTCTCTTTAATCCGAACGCCTCCACGTCCGCTCGTGCTGTTTCGTTCGCCGTTTCGCCAGCCACTAACTGAACGTCTTGAGCATTTGTCGTGCGCTGCGCTCGTGCATCGACAGTTAGGTATTTGTTAGGTATTTAAAAAGGTTTAGCAAATATAATGTGTATAGATGAATATACATTTGAAATTTCATATTATTTTTATTTCATTAAAAAATACCCTATAAATTCTTTGTACTATAATCCGAACGCTCTACTAATCCGAACAGGGGGTTAATTTTTGGTGTCTTTCAAGTCTTTCAACACCACGGTTTGCTTGTAAATACAATATTCTTCTTATTGGCTCTTTCGCGGAGAATCAAACTGAATGCACAACATCACGTTCTGCAGCGATTTCGTAATATACATATGTATACATATAGTTATAGTCCGAAGGATAGCTCCATGAACGGCCCAATTTATAATGTAGTATCGTTTAAGCCGACTTGGAAAGCGGATCCTATAGAATCTACATCAACTAGAGATGTTACGAATATTCCTTTTCGCATTCGCGGAAACGATTTGTCGCGCAATCAAATTATTTCGGGACAATACCAGCCTTTCTAAAAGGGGTTGCGCGAAATCTTATCGTCCCATAGGAGCATGTCTTAACCCACCCAAGTCATAATATCTTTTTGCCAAATTGGGCATTGAAATTCTGTACCTTCTTAAAATAGTACTGAAAGTCGGAAAATTATTCAGGTGTCTGATATAAAGCCTGATTTCACTTTTATATAAAAATTAAGCAAATTACTCTTTACAAAAAAGTAAGTTGTCCACATTACATTTGATCTTAGATTGGTATGGACACATGAAAATATTTTTAACTAGGATTCATCATCATCATCATCATCAATTTTATCCGGATTATCAGGATATCTGGATAAAATTTATTTTTATTTATTATTATATAAAATTTCATCTGGATAAAATTTAAGATGGTTACTTATTTTTACGCAAATAATATCTGTCTATCCGGGTACTTAAGGATAGAAACGGATGAAAGCAGATGATTGGATATCCTTCTATATTTGTTTATATTCGTGTATATACGAATCAAAATAAGTATCCGGATAGACAGATGGTATCTGGATTATCCGGATATTCGTATAAATTTTGGCACGGTTATACGGATACCAAGATTGTGCACTAATTTAAATTATAAATTTGATTTTTCTTATAAAAAAGAGGGTACCGCCAAGAAAAGTAAGATCGACAAAGGTTCATTGGCGAAAAACATTGGGAACCACTGCTCTATACTATAGGTATGTAATATATATTATAATACTCCGCTGTGTACTGTCTGCAACAGGAAATTAGATTCGTTATTTATTATTTGATGTTATTGTTTGTATTTTATTGTTTATATCGTGTGCAAATTTACTTTCTCGCGACACAATGTAGACCCCCCATAAATCCAGGCTTTATTGTAAAATTTCAATAGTTTGTATTTGTACTTATTTCCTCTTTTTCTTTTTCGTCTTCTTCGGACGCTTTATGAGTCTACCGGTGAGCCGTGTGAACCAGCTGTGCCACGCCTATAATATAATTATGTAATAATTAAATGGACGTAAAATGAAGGATATCGAGCAGATGTCAAGGGACAAATATATGTATATGAAGAAAAGGAAAAATTCGACAACAAAGGAAATAAATAATTCTTATTATAAGGATTGCATTTCAAGCAATCACGAATGGCTGTTTCTCAAGTGTTCTACCAACCTGTTATTTCCACTTAAATTGTAAAATTATAAGGAAGTTTACTCTAACATTAGGTTTGGTGAGGTTACAGGGTGGGGCTTTTCGGTGGAACTGCGACCAGAACGATCTATTGTTCCATCCCCTGGTGAGCTCGGAGAGTATTGCACTTCGGGCCGTTCAGCCCTAAATATGTTTCTCCTCCGAGAGATGTTCACCTCAGCTCGCCCTGCGCTGAGCATGAGCTTCTTGTCAGTAGGTAGGGGTACTGACAGGATTGAAGTTTTCTGGGTGACAGGGCGGAATTTTTTAGGATTGGATTTCTTCAGGATAGGAGAGTATTGAAACCACCGGCATTTACTTTAACGAAAAC
>JAODFX010047320.1:0-10214 GCA_027580035.1 Dorylogaster longipes | reverse complement strand
GGTGAAACCCCGGGGGGGGGGGGGGGGGGGGGGGGGGGGGGGGGGGGGGGGGGGGGGGGGGGGGGGGGGGAGAATGCTACTTTGGTTCACCCAGTATACGAAAAATTACGGCACAAATCCCTATAACTGTTGACAATATCATCATTCCGCCCTATCGTCACAAAGTTGAAAATGAGTCATTTTCGAAATAACAATTCCAAGTAATGTTCACTCGTCTTGCACCAAACAACATTTTCGTGAAACACAAAGTGATTGACCAAAACGTGTATATACATACGTATTTAAGTTTACGGAGGAACGAAATTTCCGGCGCCCGCTGGTAGAATATAAATGAGAAAATTAGAAAATCTAAATTAATCTCGGCAGAGCAAACCGACGGTTGCTTAGCAATCGTGGGTCAGAAGTTCGCCAGCAATGTTCTAGAAACGGTGAAACGAAAATACACATATACGTGGAAATAATTCCGGAACACCTGCGTCTTGCATCTATCACGAGAGTCTGACGAACGCCTCGTCGCGTTCGCGTCCTATTCATCCAATTCCCACATGCGTTCCGATCTGCATGCAACACGCCGACCGGCATGAAGCGACGACCGTTCGGCGTGCAGCACGGGCGCGTGCGTGCGATTGACCCAAATCTCCCGGCGTGCGGAAGATGACGATCGGCAAGTACGGCAAGAAACCAGCCTCGCCAAGTAGGTAAATGGAAGGCCGCGTGGAAGGAAGCCAAAGCGCCGTGCCGGCCTGCCTGCAGACCAGGTGTGCGCTGCGCTGCACTCAGCTGCGCGCTCACTCACCTTCTTGGGATAAGAATGCGCCGCTTGTAGCTATCCATCGCTCTCTTTCCTGCTCTCGATCAGTCAAACGCGTCCGGTGATGCTCGCACGCGCGCTGCTGCCCGTTGCATCGCCTCGCCATCCACGAGGTGCGACACTCGCTCTTCGACGACTTCCTCGGCGGCCGACGCGAGCTGCACTGCCGTTCGCTGGCGACGCGCTGCCGATGTTATTGCTCTCCTCTCTTCTTCGTCGCCTGTGGCTGCTGGCTTCCCACTTCCGAACGGCGTGCGCTCTTCTCGCGCAACCTAGAACACAGAGAGCGCTCACCGCCGGCCGATTAGAACTCGCCGCCGTGCATCGAGAACGCACGCCGCAGGCCGGATACGCATCGCGTGCCAGCCGTGAAAGTCTGATAAGAGCCGACGCGAACGCCGGCGTGAGATCCTCGCCCATCGGCAATCGCGATAAGCAAGGCGCAATTACTTACCTCGACGACGGCGACGACGACGATGAAATGCAAATAGATGAAGTCATCGCCATGCTCAGCCCGAACCGTTGCAAGAGCATTGGGAGCACCCGCTGACTCGCTGCAACAATGCGAATCCGCATCGAATCTGCTCCAAATCGCAGCATTTGCCTTCGTGGTGCACCGTAATGCGCCCTAGTTAGCCATTCACCACTCATTCGCCGCTCACCGCACGCTAGAAGAGGTAATCATCACCTCGACGAAATAATATCGAGCAGCTAACGCGTGAGATACAACAGTCAAGTTCTTCGTGCCCGTCAACAAACTAAAAAACAAATGCACGATCCAAACGCATGCAGCGCCTTCTGTCGCATATCCAGCCAAATGTTTTACTTCGAATAACGACTCATAATCATAGATCATTAATCATTAATGACCAAATTCCGGCGATTTATGTTGTTATTTGGTTATACTATTTAACCCTCTGAGTTTTTTTGCAGTGTGGTTTGCGTGTATATTGGGTTGCAAACGTTTTAGTGTATTTACAGTGTATTTACGATACACTCGATATAATATCCAATTACACAATTTTTCGCATAGTGCGATGTAATTTAATTCTCCCCTTACTCATGTACTATTAGTATCATGTAATGGATACACTGCAACTAATTGTAAAGTTTAAATTAATATTCACATTTCCAGCACGTGCAGTACTTCAAACATTCACAACTTCATTCAAATCTTATGAAGCTAACTAGGGCATAAGACATTCATCAAAATTGAATTAAGTTGAACACGTAAGAAATCAAAACGTTTGCGTGTTAAACTAGATTAACCTCACAAAGAACCAAACGGGAAGTGGCACGCGAATAGTACATACTACTGCGAAATCACCTCATCTAAATATTATCAGACAGTTAACGATCGTAACTCACGTATAGTGCGAAAGCACCACGAGGCTCTTTGTGTAAGCCTGCAAATAGCAATCAAACTAACAATAGCACATATCAGATGTATACAGCGCCATCTGTACGACATGCGAACAATCCACTGTAATATAATATTGCATTATATTGTAATTAACCAACCATTCGTATGAAATCATTAACAAAACGAGAGAATTTTCGTTAATGGTTAAATAAGCAGTTAATCAGTAGATAAGACGATAATAACAACACAATTTGAATTTGTTTCCATCTATTCTTTTTGCTAAATTGCTATTCCATCACCACACAGAACCATCACTTAGAAAATAAACTAAACTAAATTAATATGCCAAATAAAACCGATCAGAATGATGTGATACATTTTGATATTTGCGTATGGAAACATTGGACTGCAAAAGAAACTAGAAAGCAGTAGAAACAAAAACAACTATTCAAGGAGAAACTGAAGTCGAAATTAAGGTGAAAACGTTAGGAAATCAAAAGTTTTGCATATTAAACTGGATTAGCATCACAAAGAAACGCGCAGGCAACGATACATGAATAGGACGACGACAAAATCATCTCTTAAACCATTCAAATGTATTCAAGTGGTTTCTAAGTACTCTACATATTGAAAGATGGAGAAATGTAAGATGAATAAAATAATGGCAAGTGGCATGCATTTGTCATCCAAATAGGAAATTGGAAACGTAGGATCATACATAGTCGAATAGCTAGCGAACGAAGATGGTTTCCATGCACGTTTAGCGTATAATTATTTTACCTAGAGCTTAGCGAACCACGCAGGTAATTACACCTACGAATGTATTTAACGAGTCCCAATATTCGCCTTTCGAACACGACGTCCAACATCTGGTCAGTAATATACTATCACTTACTCTCTACATGCAGCAAGACTCTCCACGAGGAAGAGGACGCATAATTAAATAGAAATGGTCGGTGAATACGACGAACGTTATAAGGTTTTGAGATAGGGTCTTGCACGTGCAAGAAAACGCATATCCATAAATCTGCCGGCGCACGCCTATCGCCAATAATACGCGAATCTTCCGATGGGACGTGCAGTTTCAGGCAAGCATCTCGTTTCTGCAATCTGTGCACTCCTCTCGAGCCGTGACGTACATATAAGGACGCACTGGACGCTGCTCGGACAAATCGCTTTCGAAAGCCGATTCATAATTGAGTGATAAAAGCGACCACATTGCATATCGCAACATGCATGCTACCAATGTAATTAAATCGAGTTAGCGTTGTGATATTAATTTGCAAGTCGACAGTTTCAGACGAACTTGGTTGTAGTCGAGTTTTCATTACCAACCTTCACTCAAATTATCGGTTATTCACCACGATTCATATGATTACTTACATTAGCCGCCATAAAATAGTAAATAAACCTTGTGAAATAATAATGCATTGGATAGCAAGCCAAGATAAAAGCAAGTAATTAAGTGAGCAGAAACAAAAATCGTAGTAGAGATTTGCATGTAAAAGTTATAAGCTATTAGCAGTTCAATGCTCCACAACTACTTGTGTTTTGTAATGCATTATTCAAGGTATGAATAATTTTGCATTAATTTGCTGCGGCAAACAAGACTGCAAATAAACATGGAAAGTTGGGTGAGGTTCATTCTACTAAACTACTTCAGTAAATCACATTACTTTTCGTCGCATGCGTGATGAAATCACGGATGCGCTTTGTGCTTGTAAGCGGAAGGACGTATGCAAGTCGGCCATTTTGTGCAAACCTAGCTTTTGTTGCCCTTGCCCTAAACATTGCAGGTTCATGCGCATTCAAGTAGATCATTGTGGAAAAGAGTGGACGACGATTAGCCCAGTTTGGCTCTAACAAACTGCTTTAATTTAACCTACGGCACACAATCATGTAGTGACCCATTTGGGAGAAGTTGGTGCGAACGCGTTCGAGCATAACACCAGAGACGATACCGGTTTGCTTTGCTCACACATTTGAAGTTTAACACAGAGATGCGAAAGGAAATGAAAGCCGCCGACCTCATTGCCACGAGATATGGAATAATATATAAGACAGCCAGAGTGAGTTTGATTAACAAAAAGTTTTACGACGACTGCGTGAAATTCGAGTGTAAAATCGGGCAAATGAACATTAGCACTTCGACCTTGCGATGACGAGCCACAAAAAAATCATGCGCAATGTGTGTGGAATGTTAAACAGCAAGGTTCGTTGTTATCAAAACGACGCCGACGTGCAGTATTTTAAAATTTGTTTAATGCAAAACAAATTTAAAATATATTGTGCTCAAACGTTGCGTAGAAAGTTACAAACGTTACGTATCAAAATGATCCTGTTTTCCCTTCATGAGTGTAAAATGGCGTTGGATTTATGATTACTGGGGGCAGAGCTCGTTGAGACGCGCCTGGCAGTCGTTCACGAGTTGCTCGAGGCGATCGCGCGTCGCGGACGTCTGCGCCTCCTTCAGCTTCGCGGTGGCGAGCTCCATCTCGCAGGCGAACTTCGTTGCGTTGACGAAGACCTTGACGTGCCGATCGCCGCCGGCGACGAAAAGGTACTTGCCCTGCGGATCGAAGAGCAGCTGCTCGACGCCGCCGCCGCCGACGCTGACGGCACGATGCAGCTCAGCGGGCTCGTTTGGACGGAAGATTTTGTAGAAGTGCAGCAGGCCAACGCCGGCGGCGACGACGAGAGTTTCACCTTGTGGCGAGAGGGCGATGCGCGGCGTCGAATTGTCGATGGTGACGGGGATGTAACCGGTGGCGATCTGTATCGGAGTGCGTGCATGCATCTCGGGGGGCACGTCGTACAGCCTCCAGGTGCCACGCGGAGCGACGGTCGCCAGCTTGCTGCCGCTATGATCAAACGCCAGGTGGCACACGTCCTTGAGGTGGAAAAGCTTGCGCACGGCGCCGACATCCTTGTCGTCCTTGCGTGCCGTCGCCCAGACGACGGCATCCGTACCGCACGCGGCGATGAACTGGCCGCAGGGTGAAACCATCGCGAAGAGCGTCGGCGACGGCAGGCCGGTGGCGATGCGTGCGATCTCGTTCGGCCCCTTGAGATCCCACAGCGTGAGCAGGTCGTCATTGCGCGCCGTGAGGATGAAGCGGCCGTCGGGTGCGAGGCTCATCGCGACGATGCGCTTGCTCCCGGCGAACACCTTCGTCGGCGTCGCCACGAACCCCCCGCCGTCCTTCTTCTCGACGCGGTGCACGTGGCAGGCGTTGTCCGTCGCGTGGTGCACGACAAACGCGCGCGTGTCCGGCGACCAGCGCACCAGGTCCGCCCAGTCGCCGTCCAGATTGACGCGGAACGACTTGCAATTGCGGCGCTCCTTATCGGCGACCTCGCGCACGTCCCACAGCAGCACCGTGCGATCTACAAAACACGACAATCGGTTTCAGCAGCGGTTTATTCCACTCCGGACGAATTGTTTGCGGTGTGCTGGTGGTGGAAGGCCCACGATTGCATTCGTCGTGTTTGCAACACAACAGCGCATGCGAGGAGTAAACGCAAAACACGATCACAATATGAATAAATTAGTCGTAAAATTAAATAAAATGTCCAAACATGATCATCGTCATCACAATATTCGTTGTGTTGAAAGCAGCGGCACTCGAGCGTTCACGGTCCGTACACAATGGCGTCCTGCCGTCCGACGTGCAGATGCACCTGCTGCTGCACGTCCTTGCGTACACGCCACAGCATCAGTTCCATCGCGACGGCGGCATCCTCGCGGCTGTCGTGGCCGGCGCCGTCGTGCGCCTGAATCTCCCAGCCGAGGATGGTGGCCGCGAGGCTCTTCAGGCTGCGCCGGTACTGCGCCTTGAAGTGCGGAAACACGACGGCCGTGTCGACGCAGCACTCGTGGACGAGCTTGAGCGCACGGAGATCGTTCTCCAGGCCGTGCCCGACGAGGATCGTCTCCGCGGCGAGGAGGCGCGCGAGATCGGCGTGCACCTTCGCCAGCGGCTGCGCGTGCGCCGCCGGCCCGTAGATGTGGTCGGCGGTGACGCCCGAGAAGCGCGTGTTGAAGTCGACGATCGCGTTCGCCGGCCGCACGTACGTGTCGTAGAGGAGGGCGCCGTCAGCGCCGACGAGCGTCACCTTCGCCAGCTCGAGCCCGGCGATCGTGAAGCACATCTCGCAGTCGACGGCGGCGACACGCTGCCGGCCAGCGGCGCCGAGCGGCATGCGCGCATAGCCGCTGAACGGGCCGTTGCAACCGGCCGTTACACCCTGCCAGACGTGCAGCGGCGCCGTCGTGCAGCCGACGCTCTGCGTCGACCCGCAGCACGTGTAGCTGCCGTGCGCCTGCGGCTTGCCCCAGTGGTAGACGCAGCGCTCGCGTGTCAGGTACTCGTCGTTCGTGATGAAGAAGCCGCGTGCGCACCGCGAGCACTTGCGCTCCGTGCTCATGCCCTGCGCGAAGTCGGGGATCGTCGGCATCGTCACGCACTCGTCCGAATCGCTGCCGCTGCTACTGTTGCTGCTGGCGCCGCTGCTGCTGCTGCTGTTACTGCTCGTATCGCTGTCGGCCACTTTCACGCCGCCGTACGCAACGAGGCTGCTGCTCTTCTGGCGGCGTGCATGCCGATAGATTATCACCTGTCCAGGGTGCAAACCACTCTCGATTGGGTATCCAAATGTGCACAGCTGTGAGGGTGTGAGCACATAGCGCTGCAGTAACGTCTCCAGCGACGGCAGCACTGCGCGTGGCGATTTACGCTGGCAACGACGTGCAACTAAAGAAAATTCGTCACAATAACTGCGGATGCATCAACACACTACACCAGCCACCAAGTAATCCCTCTTTGTATCACCTACGAACTTGCAACCAGTGGGCCTTACCACTATTTCGATAGAGGCAATAACTCACCATCAGCACATGTCGCCAGATATTTCCCATTCATTGAGTAATCCATGCTGCTTATCGTGCCTGTATGGCCCTTCAATGTGGTGAAAAGCCAAGGGTCCTTCTCACGTTCCTTCTCCTTGTCGTGTTCCTTGAACTTCTTGATCTTCGTCTGACTTGGCCTGGGCTTCTCCTTGAATTTCTCTCCGTGCGCATCTAGAATCACACATGGTATGCGATATAGTGAGGTTAGAGTCGAGTTCGAACAGGCGAACAATAATGATGAGTCACATTCACTGCGTCTAGTTAACAACAGCTAGACCGGTATTTCGCTGATGAGTCATTACGTTTTTTCGCCGAATGGCTGATGGAATCGCTCGCGCGGTGTTTCGACTCGCTGTCGTCGCCGGCATCGCGCTGGTTCCTGTAAATTTTCGCCAACGCGATGACGATGCACAGCGCGCCGAGGAACAGCGCGATGATCGTCTGCAGGTGATCGTGGGTCGTCGCGTCGGCACTACTTCGAAACATTTCCATCCTATCACAGTCGGTTAACGCGCGCGTGTACTACGAAAAATATTGTTTGAGTTGGTTACGAAGGGCGGCCATATGAATGTCGCCGTGACTTTTCTCGCCTACTACAAAGCGATTTTCCCTGACGCGCTCCGCTCTCGCTTCGCGTCCACTGCGCCAACGCACGTCTACGGGCAACTGCTGAAGCCGAACACCGACGACGAGCGGCGTACACCGAAACGAGCCGATCGCTTTGCGTGCACGCGTTTTCGGCGTAGCGAACATCGTCCGCAACTTTCGAAGAGTTTCGAACAACTTTCATCCCGGCGTTGCGTCGCGTCCGAACGAGAAAGCGGCCGAAATGTCGGAGCTGCTGCAGCGGCTGGTCCTGTGGTCGATCGTCTTCTGCATGCTCAACTTCGGCCTCCTGGCGAGTGCGTGCGACCGCTCGCGAAAGCGAAGGTGAACGCCGGCGTCACAACGGTAATTTGTCTGCCCGCAGGCGTGATTATCGAACTCACCGCCGACCACTGCATCCACGCGAACGCAACTCGACCAACGACGTCGAGCATCGAGCAGGACGAGTGTCGCTAGGAAGAGCAACGGTCCATCAAGTGTGCCAACTGTTAATGCGCACCGTGCCAACACACAACATGCGTGAATATGTCATCATCGCCATCCGCGTGAGTGCGCAGCGTGCGCAAGCGCACTGCGCCGCAAACAAATAAAAACAAAAAACGAACGCCGATGATGAAACGCATGCATTCGGTAATCTATGCTTACCACACGTTCACCGCTGCGCTGCGAAACTTTTCGCGCATGGCGTGCTGCGCCGCACTTGCGAACTGCGTCTCGCCACGGTGTTGCGTCGGCGCCGACCGAACACTCATCGCCGCTGCCCGTTGCGCGACGCACTGAGCGCGTTTTGAAGACGTCGCCGCACAAAACCCAATGCCGACGACGACGACGACGACGACAACGACGACATTAGGCGCCGGCGAACAAAAGACTCTTGCGTCGCGAAGGTGACTGACTGGCTGCGCGTTGTGCGTACGCTGCCACTGCGCACGTTCGCGAAGATAAGCGCCGATTCATTTCTCGGCGACGCGTTAATCTGTTTGCGATAGGCATGGGTAAACAATCACTCTGCACCGACGTGCCTTGCCTACATTTGCACACAAATAAGCAAGTCGCACTATTTATAAACAGCCATTATTCGCAACGGCATTGCCACGTGTTTGTTTGCGTTGGCTAAATTGCCCATTACGCTATCTGGCTTCATAATTAGGTTAGGAATGGGGGTTGCTGCGCGTGGCAACGCTGAAAAGGACGCATTTACAAGAAAGCTGCTCGCAATAAGTAAACCTTTGTGTAGACGGCAAGGACGAGCAAAGTCAAACATTCCTGCCGGCGAATTGCCAACATTCAAAGCGTGTCAAATCAAGAATGTCGTGATAAGCACACTCCTGACAGTTGTCATCATCATTTCATCATTTCACTATCGTACTAACTACACCAAATTCATCGTCGTTTCGCATTCATTTTCAACTTCTTGTTCATCATGCCGCGAAGATCATCTCCAGCGCGAGGAAGTGGAGCCAGGTCGCCACCGCCCACTAGAAGACCGTCACCGCCCCCGCCCCCTCCGCGGCGTCAATACAGGTCAAAGAAACCATTTCGATTCTGCGCAGCACAATGTCGCAACGAATTGCTTTTTGTCGAAATATCCTTGTCTCATGCGCAATGTCACGTCATTGCCGTCGTTATTTCCCAACTTTATGGCCACGTCGCATAACTGACGTAGGCAACCAAACATGCACGCGTATTTACACCATGTGTTGCAATCGTTTTGGGCGATTTTGTTCAAGTAAAACGCAATTGTCACGCAAACAGCGTTCGAGGCTCTAAAAATAATGCGCTAGGGTCGTGACGATGCGTCAATACGCCGTATTTGGATCTGGCCGGCGATGGAAAGTTCTAGACGCTTTCGAAATGTTTGAATCCCGGTTGGCGTACGGCGGATCGATCGTCAGTTTCGCGACGTTTCTCGCCGTCGTCGCTCTGTGCGCTTCAAGCGGTGTGCGAGTCAGTTTGTCAAATTTATTCGTGTAGCGTGCGCTTGCTAACCGGTCAGCGACTTTACGTAACGCCTTGGCGCTTTACAAGGAAGGACTGTGTGCCCGTGAACAGCTCTTGTACAAAGCGTTTCGTTTACGATTTCGTGCCTCATTTATTACGAAGATGCCACGTCGCGGACGCTCCCCGTCTCCTACGCCACGTGCGGCCCCGATAGCACGCCATCAGTCCTCCTACGCACCGGCTCATGTCCCTAGGTAAAGTCAACCAAACGAAAAGAAAAACAATTGCACATAGGGAAACACGATATAAAGATAGAGCTAAATGCGGTGCACGTGATTTCTACGTGCTTATGGTGTACCTTTGCCCACTTGTATAACTGGTTGCCTATAATTAATCATTAGAAATATTTCTAGAAAAGTCTATAAGAATATAGCTACGTTCAATTTAACTGAGGAACTGAGGGATTTCTTCAGTTGCCATATGGCAGCACTGTCTGGTCAAATTTTGAGCCATGCTTCAGCCGCACACAAGATTTTGCAATTCATGTTAAAAGCTATTGATCGCAAATGGCGTGTCTCGTCAAT
>JAODFX010046988.1:0-10224 GCA_027580035.1 Dorylogaster longipes | reverse complement strand
TGTCCTTGTTTCGATCAACTTTGATAAAGTTCCTGCATTGATATGTTAAATGACCAGAGTAGCCGCACTTTCTGCACGCAGGTCTGGCGTTTTCTTTTGACGGTGGTAATAGACGTGACCCATAAGAATTGTCCATAATTAGTCCTACCTTCAACTTTGACTATGATGTGGTAGAAACGTAAACAAGTGTAAAACAATTGAGGTTAGCTTTGATCCCTTCGACCTTTCGACCCTAAGCAACTTTTCAAAAGCATTATTTAGGCAAATCAAGGGAGAAAGTTTGAGTAAAAAATTGCAACTATTGAAGTATAAATTAACTTTGCAATTAAAATAGACAGAAATTCGATATCTCCACTCAGATCAAACCATAGAGATCATAGAAATCAAACTCGTCGTCTGTCATTGACGGCTGATATGTCACGTATGTCAGCATCTGTCAGTGTCATCTGGATCATAAGGAAAAAGCCAAAAATAAAGAGTTTTATTAAACGAATTTTCAACATAATAAAACTAATGTAAGTAAACTTTTGCATGTTGATAGTGTATATAATAAATAAAATCAACCATCTGATTGTAAAATTGGAACTAATGCACTTACTCAAACCTCAGAAATCTTATGTAACTTCATTTATAGAACTCGACTTTGATGGGCTTGATCGGCCAAACAATAAGCCGGTATTCAATCGTAACACTCCTTCCACTTTTTGTAGTGAGCTCCATTTACTTGGACTTTTCTACAACTCAGGAGTATAAGAAACAGCAGCAGATCGCACAGAATGTTGAAGTACATCATACCTAGGGGTTGGCCATGGGCTGTATTCCCATTGTCAGGTTTTGCTTTGGGATGGTTCTTGGATATGAAGGAAACTAAACGAATGGTGTTGTTCAGAGATAAGAGTGCTTTGTATGGACATGAGCTAGGTCCAGATGAACAGCCATCATGGCCTTAACTTATCATGTAGCTGATCTAAAGTAATTATTAAACTATTATAGAACCAATGCATGTCCATTAAATATCCTTAAATTGAAAACAAAGAATTTTGGTTTAAGTTTTGATCAAATTGCATGTAAATTATTGCACTGATATGTACAGTTGTGCGAAATTTTTCAGGTACAACAATGTTCTACTATAGGAAAGTGTGCTTAATTTCAGTCACATCTTCTTGGTTCATGAGACGTAATAAGTCAAATGCTTGTTTTTTTGAGTCATCTGTCCATTGTGATGGCTCACAGCTTGGTGTGGGCTCGTTCCAGTGAATGGGACGACATTCAAGCAAGTCGTGTCTGAAGTCATCCCAACCCTTATCTAAATCTTCATATGTATGAGCTGAAATCGAATCCGATGAGGAGGCAATTGAGTTCGGCGTCTTGGGCTTCCTATTCATGAACATTGCACTTAGTCTAAACCTTTTCTCGGTTTTTGGTTTGGATGCGGACTTGTCGGACGTTTCGGACGCTTTGTCCGTTTCTTCTACATCCACCTGCTTCATAGGCACCGTCTGCTCGGGCAAGTCGGGCAACCGACTGCGGCTGCGAATGCTCGTTGCTGTGGATTTCGCGAACTCCCGTTTGATGTTGTGGATGTCCTTCAACGGACTGTGAGATTTGAAGCGCACTCGCCGCTCAGACATTGTGCGTGTGAACTTAACGGGTTTGGGAATTAACTTCACGTCCATTTTCCGACTTGTTGGCATCACCACCGAGTCGCCACAGTCAGCCGAGAATGATGTATCGTTCCGCTCGTACGTCGCTTTAACTGCTGCAAGCACACAGGCGGATTAATACGGATGGAAAACATCAACAGATGACTGCCTACAAACCTTTCAATGCCGGTTTTACATCCCTGGCACGCTTTAGGTACAGTTCCGCACGAGCAATCTTCTCCTTGATAATGCGCTCCTGCAACGCGATTTTCTTCTCGCGTTTATCCAGCTGCCACTCGCGTTCCTGCAGCTTTTGCTCGTTAATCTTCACTAGATTCTCACGTTTGCGCATGTTTTCCAGCCGAGCCTGCTGCAACCTCTCATAGGTCGACTCTTCGTGCGTTTCAGCCATCGCCATGCTCGGATTCAGCTTCGGATTCTTAACAAACAAATTGTAATGCTTCTCCTGGCTCTGCTTGAGCAGGACGGTTGGATGGCACAAGATCGCATCGATGGTTGGCGTCACCTCCGACTGGGGGTTGGTCAAGAATTCCAGCACCTTGCGTAAATCCGTTGAGTAATGTTCGGGAAACTCTGCGTTGGGCTGGTAGCACGCATTCAGATGCGTTAGTTGATGCAGCAGAATGCCCACGTCGTAGACGGTGCACCGAACGTCGCAATTCGCAAGCGAAAAGTTGAGTAACTTCACGTCGCTTTTGGCATCAACGAACGTATCGTGGATATTCACCGCCTCCATGTGCTTATCCTGACTGCGGTAAAACGTAGCCAGTTTGTAGAGACTCGCCCAGAGGAAGTCTTCGTTTATGTAATGGTTGGTCTTCACACACTTGTGGATGATGTTGGCGAACGAACCGTTCTTGCAATACTCGGTGACCAAGTAGACTGTGCGCGTTGCTTCGTGTAGGATGTGATTGTAGAACTCCAAGAGGCTGGTGTGCGCTTGCAATCTGCGACGATGGATTTTCTCAAGAACATTGTCCGATGGCTCCTCGTAGGTTTCATAGTTGATCGCCCTCCACACAAACACTTCATTCGTCAGTTTGTTTCTCACTTTGTAGCAGGTGGAATTGAGATTTGTGCCCAAGATGTTGAGTACTTCGTAATCTTCGAAACTGGACATTGCTACAATCTTTCACTACGATTCTCAATACTTAAACAAATGCAAACGATTCGAAACAGTCATTTCGATTCAATACACAGTGCGCAAGTAAATGTCTTTCAAGCCAACAACACAAAGGAAGGTCCGAATGGTTTGACCGTTTGACCTACAGTTCAAGCTATTGTCCAACCCAGCATGCGATTCGTAGAAGGTCACAGGTAGTTTTCAAAACAGGATCATGTTGCAACCGCCCACATTCTTCGATTTCAAATTCTTCCAACGACCATTACCGATCGTGGCCGTTCATCCGAATGTAACCGATGTTTTGCTGTCAAATAAGTTGCGGAAAATTCAACTAACCGAATCAATAATCATTCACAAATTCAATACATATTTGCATAGACGGGCACAGTTAATCCAAAAGTTAACTTCACTAATTGTTAATTCGTTACTTATAATGTTAACTTCGTTAATAGTTAAATTACGTTAACATTTACGTTAACATATGTGAATCTTTGGCTGGTTGGCCGACAACTAACGTAATGTAACGAACTAAAGTTAACGGAAATTCAATTTAACATAAGCGATAACATTTTCGAAGTTATGTTAAAAGTTAATCCGTTAAGCAGATTCTTAACTTCATTCATTAACGATTAACAACTTATTGCCCACCTTTGCATATTTATTATACTCTTATAAAACAAATATTTTCCTAAGCTTCATAGTTAACATCGTTAACATTAACTGAATACTATTGATGTCAAAATGTTTGATTAGAAAGTGCGCAGTGCGTTTGGCACTGTCATGTCAATTTTGCCTTCGAAAGGAATGTTTCGGCTTGAACAGTTGTATACAAATGGAATTGTATAAATTCAACATGGTATTGTTACGCATACAAATGACAAAATTTTCATGATTAGAACGAATAGTGTTGGGCGAATGTTCGCAGTAGCCAGCGAGTACTTGTGAAGTAGCGTTCGCCGGATGAATGAGTTGGAGAGTTGATGGTTTCTTGGCCGACTAGTGATCGTTGGAAACTCATCAGTTTGCTGCCTGCCCCAAATTACCAGCGAACCAATCTCTGCCCGTTACATGACCGTTGAGTGAGTTGCCAAATCAGCCATAGCTGAAAAGTTACGTAACTAGTGCACATCGTTCGTGAATGTTGTGCCGGCTTTCGGCATGTCAAAAGTTTATCGGCAAGTGCACAAGGCGAAAGCCGTCGTAACTATTTATTTATATCATCATTTCGAGCGAGCGAGCGGCTAGTGTCGGATGGCATAACCGCAGTGGCAGTAGTGTTCACAAACCGTCGTCATTCGCACCTCTTTGCAGCTACAGCGACCTGTTCGAGAAGACGACGACGACGACAGCGTGCGCGACGCAAGCGCAGTGAAACCCGGCCCGATTGCGGAGTGCACGCAGCTGGCCGACCACCATCATGATCAGGCTGCTGTCACGCGCGGCGTTGCGTATCTTTGCGCTGAACGGCGGAGAGGGTGCGCCGTGCGCGACCGCCGGTGCACGTCGGCGGACTCGGCGGCTATCAGTGGCGGCAGGCGACGGCGTGCGCCAGACGCGCGACACCATGGCCGACACGCAGACCTCGTCGGTGCGCTCTTACGTCTCCCTCACGCCGGAGATCAAACGCGCCGAGTACGGCAAGAGCCTCACCATCGACAACATGAATCCGCAGATCAAGGTGATGGAGTACGCCGTCCGAGGCCCGCTCGTCACCCGCGCCGGCGAGATCGAAAAGGAACTCGAGAAGGTGGGTGCCTGCCATGCACGTAACGCACGACCCTCCGACGTTTGTTTGTTGGGGACGGGCGTTGCCACGGCGACCAAAACAACACCCCGCTTTTGCTGCTCATGCGCAGCAACAGCGGGCATGTTGCGATAAGATTTTACGATTCGACTGATTGTGATTGTTGACAGAGTGATTTGGATGTCGCTGATATAGTTGCTTCTAATTGCAAGCGACATATTTCATTCAACCGGTTTCACATCGTTTAAATAGTGAACATGCTTGAATCATGTTTCTGATAATCTAATTCTGATAAATAATGGAATAATAACATGTTGCTGATTACCATGTCAACAATTATATAAATACAAGTGTGTAAAACAGTTGAAGGTTAATTCCATTACAAATGCACTCCTAATATACCGCATTATGAGTATATGAGTATGTGCTTTTACGACGTGAAATAATTGCACTTTATGAACAAATTGCAATGTTAGCACGCGCACTGTGTACACAGCGTACACATTTCACAATAGTCCACGCGCGATGCGAGAAAACATTCGTATCAATTCGTAGGAATTCATCGCACTAGACGCAAAATTATCGTATCGATTGCTAGACTTGGTGGAAACTTTTTGAATGTTACTTGCATTGATAATGTAAAACAAATGCAGTTTGCTTTCGTCTGCGCCATCTGCCAGCGCAGTATCATACTAGGTTAATCGTAGGAAGTACCAGTGTGTACCTTTTTGAAATAATTGTGTTTTATTTTCTTTCCTAGGACAAGAAGTCGAATGTCGCAAGTATTATCCTAATTCTTATTCATTATAGCTTTGTGGGGGCGCTAAAATTAGCTGCTAAAATTAACTTGGAAAAATACCAGTAGGTTATCTCCAAAGCAAGAGTTGCATTCAGAAATAACCGTTACTTTATGCAGTTTTTCTGAAATCCTGAAGAATTTCAAATTAAAGTCGTGTTGTTGAATGTTGGGTTTATAGTTTGTTGCGCCTAATCAAATTTGTCTTCTTTACATGATTGTAGGGTACGACTAAACCGTTCACCGAAGTGATCAAGGCGAACATAGGCGATTGCCACGCAATGGGCCAGGTGCCCATGACGTTCATCCGGCAGGTGCTCGCGCTCGTCACCCTGCCAGAACTCCTGGAGGACGCCCGCTTCAAGAGTGACGTCAAGGAGCGAGCGTGCGGCATCCTGAATGGCTGTCGTGGTGGTTCTGTCGGCTCGTACACCGACTCGAGCGGCATCGAAATGATTCGCAAACACATTGCCGAGTACATCGAGCGCCGCGACGGTGGCGTCAAAGCCGATTATCAAGATATCGTCATGAGTGCTGGTACGCATCACATCGCATCATTCAAATGATGTATTCATTAAGATCACGCTGTCATTTTGCAGGCGCTAGTGATGGGATCAAAAACATTCTCAAGCTGATGATTAATCCAAACGACTCAAAGCCCGTCGGTGTGATGATTCCGATTCCGCAATATCCCCTTTACTCCGCAACGCTTGCCGAATTCAACCTCGGGCAAATTGGCTACTATCTGAATGAATCCACCGGTTGGGGATTGGATATCCCTGAATTACAAGTGTGTACAAATGCCATGTACAAATATGGATAAATTTACTGTTCTTGCCTTTCAGAGATCCATAGCTGAAGCCAAGAACAAGTACAATGTTAAGTGCATTGTGGTTATCAACCCAGGCAATCCAACCGGTCAAGTCCTCAGCAGGGAAAACATTTGTGAGATTATCACCTTTGCCTACGAGCACAATCTTTTCATTCTGGCTGATGAAGTCTATCAAGACAATGTGTACGCACCAGGATCCCAATTCCACTCATTCAAGAAAGTACGATTACTGCTGGCTACATTTGACTTGCTTGTATTGCCACCATTTGCTCTCTTATAGGTTCTCGTAGAGATGGGACCACCTTACAGTGAAATGGAGCTGGCTAGCTTCATGTCCTGCTCAAAGGGCTATATGGGCGAGTGTGGCTTGCGCGGTGGCTATGCGGAGGTCATCAACATGGATCCGGCAGTGCGTGCGATGTACTTGAAGGCGATCAGCGCGATGCTCTGTCCAACCGTGCTCGGTCAGGCGACGATCGAGTGCATCGTCAATCCGCCGAAGGAGGGCGAGCCCAGCTATGAGTTGTTCATAAAGGAGAAGCAAGATGTGTTGAATTCCCTCAAGGTGCGTACGATCGTGAGCTAGAGCTAAAAACAAACTCATGCAATCGGCGTTCGCACTTGCAGCTGCGTGCCAAAATGGTGGAAGACTCCTTCAACGCGATGGAGGGATTCAGCTGCAACACGGTGCAGGGCGCCATGTACGCATTCCCGCAGTTCCGGCTGCCCGAGAAGGCCATCGAGGCGGCGAAGAAGGCGAACAAGCCGGCCGATGCGTACTACGCCTTCGAGCTGCTTGAGAACACCGGTATTTGCATCGTGCCTGGTTCCGGCTTCGGCCAGCAGCCGGGCACCTTCCACTTCCGCACGACGATCCTTCCCCAACCCGACAAGCTGAAGCAGATGCTCGAGAAATTCAAGACTTTCCATATGGACTTTATGAAGAAGTACAAATAGATCGTCGAGATCAACACCGTTTCATCTTATGTTAAATTATTTATATTAGTGTATGCCGATGTAATATTATTGTAATAAGAGAAGCCATCGACTGTGATTTAATTTCTCTTTGCACATTTCTTAATTTAGCGCAGTTGTTGCGGTCAAAATTGCGTATAGTTGGGACAAACGGAAAATAGAGAATCGAAGACCGAACTTACGAGCGCCGCGTGAACTGACAAGCGGCAACGGAAAGTTTGCGTTCGCCGCAGCTTGACGCATAAGGGCACTGTTGAAACTTCCGCGCCGAACACACTCTCATTCGCCGACACTTATTTATTTAACGATTAATTCCACCTGTACCGCAATTGTGTTAATGTTACAGCCGCCCGACACTTTTGCACCATTAACTATTACGTTGCTCGAGCAGTTTAAACGGTTCGAAACTAGCGCAAAGCTAGTTTTTTACACGCCGTTTCTTTCTTTGACAATTAAACCTTGCATTCGCACGCTGCAGATTGCAAGACTGGAGCAAATCGCTGCGGAACGAGCTCAATTGCGCAGAACTGAAGCGTACATATTATTAAATTGCATTACCGCTGCGTTTCTTGCGCTTTGCTCGGCGAGTAAGAAAAATAGACGCGATGGAGCACAATGGTTCGGAACCGAGCAGCCTGAGCAAGAGATAATGCTACTCGGATAGCGACATGCACACAGCGAACATGAAGTTGAATTTGCCGTACGTCAGCGGCGGAAATGACCAAACTTATCGAATCAAATGTCACATAATAAGTAGAAAAGTTTGCCCACAGTTTGGTCTTCGACGTCGTGTGAATGTCAGCGTATGGATGGCATGAGAAAGAAAGATGTCGCTGGGAAAGAATATCAATGTTTGCAGCATGGTTATGCTAATACTTCAAAGAAGTTACGCAAGGACAAAACAAACTTGGATCTGCTCAGTTATAACTTTCCGCTGAAAACAAGTAGATTAATAGAACACTTTTTTGGGCCTTCGTAGAGGTTTTAAACATGAATGTTAGAATTTATAAGTCTCACGGCGTGAATTAGCATAAAGTAACACAGTAATGATATTAAAAGCGCATTGTGGCGAATCAACATGGCGTTAGGTAACACATTAGTACAGCCCGTGCGCGATAACCAACCGACAAAAACACTTAACAATAACTCAACCGCCACTTTTCCGCACATCCATATGCAGCTGAAAGCGGTGTTTATGTCCACCATTCGTTACGATTTCAACACGAAGCTAACGCCGCTTTAATGTGGCACGTAATGGGCAGTTACAGCGCATCCAAAATGCATGCGCACTTTTTGCGCACTTGATGCGGCAAGGTAGAGAATATTGCACCACGCTCAAAAATGACACACGCTGCTTCGCAATTATTTACGGACGCGTGCGAAAAACGCCGAGCGGCGCAACTGCAATCCGGAAAGTTTTGCGCAGCCGAAAACTTCCTTCTCGGCTGGCGAACTTCATTAGACACTGCATCACGACGAGCGATGTTCTGCATAATACCACACAGTGTCACAAGGCTCTTCATGCGACCTCTGGATGAGGTAAAAAGCCACGAGTTCGACAACGCCAAGATGGCGACACGATGCGGACGGAGATTGATGATGGCACCTCGGCGGCGTTCGCCAACATGTGTATGCGCAATCCATTACGCAAGCAAATGCAGTGCTGCGAATTGAATGAGCGCGTCGCGAAAGTGGAGCGTTTCTTCGGGCACAATGCGGCCGACGCGAACGCGAACTTCGCCGGCAATAGGTCGAGTTCATTGTTTCGTGAAGATCGCGTCGCGGCGCATCGCTCGAAATAGTTTCGGCATCGACGTGCGGCCTCATTTCAATGTGCGCCATTGTGCGATCCGAAGACGCACTCTCTCTTCGTCCACGCTCGTCAGCTTGTCGAATCTATTTTCCACCTCGATGCGGTTCTCACTTCATGAACTCTTCATACTAATTCGAAGTCAATTCGCTGATTTTTCGACTATGAATTTATCTGTTAACATGCTCTACCAGAAAATTTCTAAAACTTATTTACCTTCTACGGATTAGTTAACAATATTATTGGGTAAGAAGTAATATGTTGAGCACATATACAATACAAATTAAATAACTCTTTAAAGGCTAGTTAAATTTTATTTTCAATTTGCTAACATTGTTAGCAAATCAATATATACTTCACATCAGCAATATTAGCAATTATTAACATTTATTTATTGAGTTGTTTTTAGACGTATCAATAAATAAAATCTATTTGTGTTGATTTTTATTTATTTATTCTCAAGTTGGCTAATTGTAAGTTAGACAGTTTTTACTGTATATATGCAAAACCACTATACAATCAGATAAAAGTAATGCTAGAATGCTATTAAATTTTAATAATTATTTTTATGTCGCCTTCATATTTTATGTTTAATGTTTGATATTTTAGCGGCAAATGACCATGCGAATCTAACATTTAGTAAATATTTCATATTGAACGTTAATTGGTGTATAATTAAACGGATTAAATTTTTAAAAACATTTGTAAAATGGGTCAAGTAAAGGTAGGCAACCCTATATACAGAAATACTTTAATGCATGTAAAAGTAAAATAAAGTTAAATAATTTAATTATGCAATTTTTAGATTTTATTGCAAAATAATGATTAAGCAAAAATAGTTATACTTTTATTTTGTAGCAAGCAGTATAAATATAAATATGAAATCTCATTGCTTGAGTACCTGTATATTTTATTGTTTATGAACACTGTAATTTGTTTCTTTTACTTATATTGATAGGTGGGCACAGCTAATCCAAAAGTTAACTTAATAGTTAATTCGTTACTTCAAAAGTTTACTTCGTTAATAGTTAAAAAGTTAAATTCTCGAAAATTTATTGCAAATTAACCATTAACTTTGGCTTATAAGTTTGCTGGTCACTAGACTAATGTAACGGACGAAAGTTAACGGAATTGAACGGAAGTTAACCTATACGTTAATATTTTTCGAAGCTAACTTAAATGATTATCAAGCGCCTAACAAAAAAATTGCATTCAAAATGTTACAAAAGATATCGAAAAACTGCAAACTTTATTTAAAAGAGAAGTTCTTTTGACAACAT
>JAODFX010046877.1:0-10226 GCA_027580035.1 Dorylogaster longipes | reverse complement strand
AGCAAACTTTGACAGCTATTAGAAATCGTGAAGTGGGAAATTTTCAAAATAGGCCTTATTTGGGTCGCTTACCTTAACTGTAATTTGTAATTAATTACTTGATTTATTAGATTTTCGAGCAAAGTGACGATAAATAGGTCGTCAGTAACGATATTTGGGACATTCACCTTAGGTAGTAGTTGAAATTGAGTGGCAAAACTTACTGAATTTGACCAAAGTCTCCTGTGCAGTAACATCATTGATTATCAACACAACAAATGTATAAAGAAGTATTAGTCTCTTATTGGGTGATGTCTTCTCAGGGAACATTATGAATACTGCGACTTGAAGAACTGACGCCATGCAGAACGAAACTAGGTATTAAGTAGACCGTAGATTATCGCGAATATTCAATTCGATAATGATCTGGTCGAGGGCGGTTGCATGCGATAAAGTAAACACGTCATAAATCATAGCCGTTCGCATGCACAACTAGTGGTTATTTTATGTACACAGCAGTGTGGCCGGCATTGTCTCCATGAAGATGGTTGCAACTCATTGAGTCATATTGGGATCAATATGGTTTTCCAACCAATCGTGTTTCCACCGGCGGCACGAAATCGTTAATAATTGATGCGTAAATTTTCCTCGTTCTCTACCGTTAAGCATTTGACATACTAATAGCTACAATTTAGTTGAAGTGCTATGAAGCAATGCTTTTGCATCATTACTTATGCACTTTAATTTAATAGATTTTCTCGCATAGAGAGAGAGACAAATTAAGTAATTGAGTTACATTCCTATAATTTGATTGTTTTTATTTCAAACACCGTTTTCAGCTGCTTTTCGTGCTGGAGCTTTTGCTGACTTATGTCGTACATTTTTATTGCATATTATTCTGTAATACAGTCATTATCTAGAAATTTTGAGCGCGATGTTAAGGCAATGAAAATCTAAAAACTTCACAGAAGTAATTCTACATACAAACAGTGAATAGATTGCTTTTCGAGTCCCTAATATTAAACAAGAAGTTCCGTAAATATTCGTTGTAGATTGCATAGAAAAATAAATATCTCGTACGTTTGCAATGAATTATCTAATCGCACTCCAAATGAGATTGATCCTTAATGCAAAACTTGCGAGTATTTGTACTTGTGTTTATTTTCAGGTTTCTGATGCTTCTTGCCGAACTTGACTTGTTTCTCATGGACTTGCTTCTTTGCTTTTCCACTCTTGAGTTTGTGATCTTCGAATTTACGTTCGGCCGTTTTCTTCGTCGATTTCTCCAGACTTTTCATAGCCTGCAATGAAGCCATCAATAAAATGAAGTAAGAAATCGATTGCGTGGGCTTACGAGCTTCTTCTTGTGTTGTACGTTGTCAGCTTTGTCATTGCCGAATTTCGCGTGTTTGCCACCGAACGTTTTCCAATCGCCGGATTTCTTGCCGTGCGAGTAGAAGCTGTCATGCTGCTTCTGCTCGGCTTTGTGGTACTTGGCGTGGAAACCCTACGGAAGGAATCGATCTTGAGGGCGTACAATTTCAACCTGTGCAAGCTGTTCGCACCTTCAACGTGTTGGTCTTCTTGTGCTTCGCTCCTTCGGCGTGCTTGGCCGCATGTTCTTGATGCGCGGCGGCTTTCTTGTGCGACTGATGATTATCCTCGCTCTTTGCGGCGCTCGTCTTCAGCGCCTTTTCCTCGTCGGCGATTTTATGACTTATGGACCCGTGTTGACCTTTGTGCGCCGTTTCCGTCTGATGCTTGGCGTCTTTGCCCGATTTCTTGTGTGCCTTTGCGCTGCCTGCGAACGAAACCAAACGGAATTACTGGAGGAGACGGACGGAGGAAACATCCAACAAAACCTTGTTTCGAATGCGAGTCCTCGGTCTCATGTTTGCTAATATGATGCGCAGGTTTCACTGTGAGAGAGCTGCTTACACAGTATATACTGCAGAGCAGAACAATCTAAAACGAAACGAAAAATCGTTTGAACATGATGAAAATCCATATTCGTTCCACTAGCAGAACGTTTGGCAAGACTGCAATGGTAAATCAATAACTGTGGAAAGCTGTAAAACAATGCCGAGTAGTGCGATTTGGTACCATTCCAAAAAATCCCAACGAATGCCATGAGAGATTGTGTAATTGCTCAAGCGCATTTCAATGAATGTGAATTTGAATCGTGGTAAAAAAAACCTCGACGAGGTTGCAAGCTTTTCGACTCGATGCATTTCTGTGTCAAGCGTTTCGTTGCTTCTTGTCGCATTGTCTACCTTCGACTGCGACTACATTGGCAGGTATTTCGAATGAAAATCAATTTGAAAACCATTCCAGCAGCGATAAACATTTGGATTCCATTGCGCAATCGCTTCCTGGTGTTTCACACAGTAAATACGCTATTATGCGAAATTCTCGCACTACTCATTTCCATCTGCGCTGCAATCATTTCGTAAATGTTTACGGCCAAAGAGTTGCGCTGAGAAAACACTTCACAGCTATTTTCTTTGGTGCGTTTGTCTCGGTGGCAGAAATAACTTCAACGATTGTTGAAAGCAGGCGCTGCGTGAATGTTTAATAATGTTATAAAAGCTAAGCGAATTTTCTGCGGTGATGAATTGCCACTATTGTTATGCGATTGCGTAAGTGTTATTCCAAACATTTCGGTTGAACGAAATTCTAACAACATTCAACTCACTTGGCTGTCGGCTGTCAACATTGAAAAGACATTTCAGGAATGCGAAATGTTGAATTCGCACATTCTCAAGCTCACGCATGCATTAAAAACGCATCTGGCTGCTAATTATAGAAAATGCGTCCGTTTCCAACCGTAAAAAGAGGTTTTTCTTGAACTCGTCACGTAACGATATATTAGATGCTCAATTGGCGTTTATTGTACCGTGTCGGTATTAATTACGTTTTTGCCGTTACACTCGACGGCTGGTTGCGTGTGAGAAATTAACGCTACGTGGCTCGCAGTTGTCGCGGTCCAGAAACGCACAAATTACTGTAAACAAATTTAAGTGGCGATTACTTTGAGTTGGAAGTAGGCAAAACACGTTCGACGCTAGTTTGTAAAACTTGCAATGATGTCATGTTCGCAAGTCCGTTTTCGATTCCTTGCACGCGATTGATTTAATTAATTGGTGCGCTACGTGGTTCGAACAGTTATGCTTGCGATCGTAGTAAAAACCAGATTTGAATGCCCGCGTTTATTCGCCTCGAATCGACGACTGGCTTATTAATACGATTGCGTGAAAAAGAAGTGTAAAAATAGAAGCAATAATCGGTGGACGGCTCGAAAAAGATTCCACACGAAACGTTTCGAAAGGGAAAATGCGTACTTACGAAGAGCAAAGTGATCTTCATCTTGCACGCGTAGCTCTGGCGTTGCCGAACTGGTGGTCGGAGATGGGATGCTGGCTAGCTGCTAGCTAGCGAGTGCTCTCTAGCTTCGTCTCACGCGTGTGCGTTGGTAGTGAAGTTATGGACCGAAGCGTTTATGGAAGGCAGCTGGAATCGCGGCCACGCAGCAACAATCTCAATCTCGACTGATGCACGCCGCACGCACGAACACCGCCAGCCAGAGTCCCCGATCTTCTTCCTCCTCCTTCTCCGCGGCCACCCCCGCCCGCAGCATGCGGTCGGAGTTGGTGGGCCAAACCACGAACTCTTTGGTCGTGCGGGCCACGAAATTAGAGAGCGGCGAGGCAGGCAGGTGCATCATCACGATTGATTTGCTTCGCTGCGCTGCGGCGCTCGAGATAATCACCAAATCTGAATGAAATTCACGGAATTCACGCATTCGGCGCATTCTTCGTGTTTTTTTTTTTCCTTTCGCCCAAACATTACTGTGTGTGAATTTTTTCCTTTCTGTTCATTCAGTATTTCACGCAAAAGCTTGTTATACCTGTTACAATAAAATATAACAACGTTAACTAACTTAAGTCAACTTAAGTGAAGATTAAGATTTATTTTTAACGTTTCTATAAACATGCAAATTTGGAAGTTATTAGATCATTAGTTGGTTTGCTTTCAAGACCAATTTGTAAAGTTATTCCACACAAGATTATTCATTCAATATTTCGAACAAAATCGTGTTATACCTGTTGTAATAACTTATAATAACATTAACCAAATTAAGCATTACTGCATTCGGATTGAAATTTTTCCTTTCTGTTCATTCAGTATTTCACTCAGTCTTTCGATCATTAATTTGTTTGCTTTCAAAACCGATTTTTAGAGTTATTTCTACAAATGATTGCTTCTCAATTTGCCAGAAATGAATTGACATATTGAATTGTTATGAAATAAGCAACAAATAGAAGTGCTTTTGAATCTTGTCGAATAATTGATGTAAGAAAGAAAATGCATGTAAATGCTATGAAGCGCATAAAAGCGTTGCGGATTGCAATCATTCAACTATAACTTCAGTCAACTGCATGGTTTTTCTCGACATCTGCGCAGATTTCTACGATTTTGGCGAAACAGACACTTTCGTTCGTTACGCGATCAGCGTCATTGGTGGGTGGGAATGATCAATATATAAATCAGTTTCAAAATCGCTTTGTCGCAATTTCTTCGGTGACGAAGATCAATCATAGTTTGCAACAAAGCAACGATGCTTCTAGCAACACGTCAATTTGGAGTAAGTTTTAATCAAAATTTAATCAACGATTGATAATCTTGGTATTGCTTTCTTTGTAGGTGTTATTTATGTTTGCTTGGTTAAGCTGCTCATTCTCGCAAGATTTCGATGGGGAATTTGAAGATGATGCTCATTTATCATCGGATGAATCTGAGAAAGAAGATTATTCCCAGCACTATGAACGAGATGCTGGATCGTCGCCGTATTTAAGCGATGTTCATTCAGCTGCGTTGTCGTCCTTCTACAATCCCACATTTTATGCGGCTTCTGACAAACAGGAAGTAACAGAGGCAGGTACCAAAGGTCTTGCCGACTTTGAAGAACTTCAATTTGGGGGAAGGGATTTGATTGCAAAAGAAAAACCGAAAAGTGGCCCAACTTATATCTCACACAAAATTGTCTCACCTTCTACTATTTCGCCCTCGAAATCGTTTAATAGTTACCCAGAAAAAGATAATCCTTTGTATTCCATTGGAAAGCAAACCCATAAACCAGATAAGAGCACCTATAAAAACTACGATTATTTGTATACTCCTTCTGCCAACAACGATTACAAGCGGTATCACATTGGAGCGACTAATGTTCATTCCAAATTGCAGGACTTCAAACCATCCGAGCTGACTAAAGAGTGTCGGAAGCTAAAGAAACATGTACCTGGAAATAGCAAGAACTCTAAATCTATGGATTGCTACATCTGCAAAAATGCGAAGGGTATTAAATACGAGGAATGTTTCTATGGTCAAGAATCCGAAAGTAGTCCGCAGAAACGTTCCAAACGAGAGACTTCAAGCGCTAACGACGATCCCTACGAATACCTCAAGAAGCAGTCGGAGAAGTACTATTCCAATCCCGACTTTGACTCACACTACGAGCATCCCAAGAGTTTCGAAGCAGAGTATCGATATGATGTTGGGCATGGAGAAGAGAAGAGTGCGTCGGAGCGAATTGCCGATCAACGGTTGAAAGAGGGTGAGGACTGCAAGAAAGTGGAGAGAGATGGGATGACCTGCACAATCTGCGAGAACAAGAAAACTGGTGGTAATTATGAGCAATGTTCCTACTCCTCCGCTCCGGCAGAAAAGAAGTATGCTTATTCCAAGCAGCACAAGTACAGCAGTAAGGAACCCAGTGAGGAGGAGCAGATGAATAGGGGAAAGCCAGAAGACGAAGTTGAGCGAATCCAACCCGTAAACACCAATCGACGTGCCACCAAATCCACAATCCCTAAACACTTTGATAGCATTCGAGTGTTACCGGAGAGTGCCGAGAGTGACGAGGATCAACCCGAAAATGAAGAGTATCACCATGTGGTTCCAGAATCGGAGGAGCAAGAAGATGGCGGCGAGCCAGAATCACACTATGGATACTATGGCGAGGAGAGCAAGAAGGATGTGGAAGAGGTGCTCGCCGAGTTCGCGAAGAAAGATCGCTCTAGGTGCAAGAAGGCGGAGAAGAACGGCATGATTTGCTACTTGTGCACGGACAAGGAAGGCTTACAGCACGAGGAGTGCATGTACGTCTCGGAATCGCAACCGCAGTCGAAATATCAAGCGTACCACGCGCAGAAGGAAACCAACGGTCGTGGAGCGGCGGCGAATGCAGACGAAAGTAAAGTGAAATCGATGCGATCTAGTCGATTGGAACCGACGCACACCGCCGAGACGGACGCTGGTCGGCCACAGGAAACCAAAAGATCGAAGAAATCAGTACATAATCATCAAGCAAAAGCGGCGGAACCATCAAAGGAGGATAGAGTAAACGACTACGCTGGAAACTTAGATGATTCTCCAATTGAGGAGAGAAGAGATGAGTACAGAGTAGAAGGCGCGAAGGGTGCATTCAGTCATGAAACTGAGCCTGTTTTCAGCAAGAAGTTTGGTGTTACGCTACCGAAATTCATGTTGACTAAATCGGAGGGCGAACAGATTTACGACGAACTAGTAAATTCTAAATTTTGAGCGTCTCCTTTCACACGAGTGTCGCTTTTGTTAATTCGTTATTTTCCATCTGCCGTTTATTGATGATGTAACAGGTTTGAATTTCCTTCAGCTGTTCAAACTTCAATAAGAAAATAGATGCTAAAACTGTTTATGCATGAGAATTATTACTTAATAAAGTGCAAGAAAAATTTAGCCCTCTTTTAATTGCAGTTGCATTTTTTGTTGGGGTTACTTGAAGAACGTTAAATATAAACTGGTGTATATCCTGACATCTGTGATCCACTTTGAACAACGTCCCATTATTGCATCTAGATAAATATAGTAGCCAAATTACTAAACTACAGCTCTCTACAGCTATTCGATATGGTGCTGGCCTCTAAATGTGAAGTAGCTTAACTAAATTTATTGGTTTATTAACTAAATTTATTTATTTATAATTAACGGTCCTGAATTTACGTACTATGCATATATTGTTTTTTTTTTACTAACAGCACTGAGATTTAGGGTTTTTCTATGTATGTCTAAATTATGTGCTGTGAATTGCACTTCAAATAACCTAAAATGTAGAGAATTGTATGTTTAAACGCTGTTTATATATTTGATATATTACACCTCGCTGAAAATTGAAGATACAAACATTCGCCAAAGATAGTCTTATTTAAAATTTAATTTGGAATACAACGATCTTCGGCGAAAGTTGGTGGAACAAGAACTTTTTTAGATAGGGCTCATAATAGCACAGAAAGCATTTAAAATGTTGTTTGCAATCATGTTTGATTGCTAGTATCTCGCTGAAATTTGAAAATGCGAACATTCGCGAATGATTAAAAATGATTAAGAATTTAATTTAGAATATCGTCATGTGAAAATATGGTGAAATATGATGAAAATATTGTTGCAACTTAATGTCTTAACGTCTTAACGAATTATTACAATTCTTGTCTTCTTCTTTCGTTATTACCAATAACGATTACGAATCATTGGCACGATCGAAAGCAGTTTACGTCATCGAGCACATGAAATCACTGCTTGCATCACAAAAAATCATTTGGTATGAAACGAAAATTTTCGAGGTAGTTCCGTGAGATGTCTGCAAATATTATTGCTTAATTGATGAGATTTTCCGGCAAAATGACGATAAATGGGTCAGTGACGATATTCGGAACATTAACTTATATCTTTGGCGAGGGTTGCTGGATCATGAACTTTTTGAGATAGGGCTCATAATAGCACAGGAAGCATTTAAATTTTGCCTGCAATCATGTTTGATGGCTCATATCTCGCTAAAATTTGCAAATACGAACATTCGCCATTGATAGTCTTATTTAGAATCTAATTTAAAATACCACAAAGTAGAGCTGATGTGAGTATAACTGAAATATTCAATAAACAATTTGAAAATGCAGAAAATGAGATTCACTGATTCGAAGAATGAAGAAGCTTGCGTGAACTCTCGATGACACATTAGCGAACGATTTCGAATTCACGCACATCGCAAATCCGCGTAACGTGCTTGACACGAACGTGAGCAAATGATAAATATCGCTTAGAATTATTTCGAATACCACGGCACATCAATGAATCATCACGAGCGGCTTTCGGCCTTATCTAATCACGATTGCGCGTGTATCAATGCGCTCGAATCAAATTCGAAACGGCAAACGTTCACTCAGGTGCGCGAACAGTTGTCGACTCGTCATTGGACTCATCGGACGAAATATGCCAACGACCCGATAAATAACGAGCATTTCATTCAGTGCACTGCAGAAAAAAGGTGGCAACATGTGCGTTCGCGATCAATCAACAACACTCTTCAGTACTTTGCTATGCATGATCTTCCTGCATTTCTGCATCGTGTCTTGTGACGAACAGGTAAGTCTTACAAAATCAAATGCATTCAATCATTTTCCTTCCATCTTATATGCAGTATTGGCACTGACAAAACAGTTTATCCACTTCAACAAATGCTCACCTTGAGATTATATAATTTGCTTGAGAAAAAAATAAGCCACAACAAAGAGATGACAACCATCAGATTCTAGATGACCTTCGTTATTCGGTGAAATAAACAATAAGCAGTTTTGTGTAATCATCAATAGTTGTCTATTATTATTGCGCACTGTTTTCCGAGACAAGCTCATTATCCACATCTATTGCCCATCACTCGGCGCAAGTTATATTTGTTTATGATTGCTTAATCTACATAAACGTTTTATTTGACAATGATTACAAGTGCTCAAACTGTTTTACCATGAAAATACTTTCTGGAAATTTAATCAATTCTACTACTATTTGTTGCGAAAGGTCAATAACTTAAATAAACTTAAAATAAATAAATATTATACGATACTATATAGAATGATTTATAGAATTCTTCCATTCTTCATATACACTAATTTAAAAAATTCACTTTTTTTTACTTCTTAAAAATTATTTTATTCAAATTCTAATTACACATTTTTATGTAATTTGCAACCAGCTGCTTAATTTATGCGATTTTCCAGCGAAGTGACGATAAATGGGACAGTGACGATACTCGGGACATTTACTTTAAGTGATAATGGCGGTCGATTTCGAATTTCCATACGCATCCATTCTTGTATTCAATTTTCCGCAGCGTAACTTGACTTCTAAACCATCTCTCCACATCCCATTTTCCAAATACAAGCCAAGCGAGAAATGGTTTGCAGGCGGTTCGAACTGCAGTCGCGCGGGTCTTGTTTATGTTCGCTTGACCATTGCAGCGCATGCGACAGGCGTTAAATCATTTTCTAACCCAATTAGAAACGAAAACGGCAAACACAGCAGCGCAAACAGTACAGTGGCCTCATTCCAAGCTTGCGTTTTTCATCATCGCCCT
Organism: Dorylogaster longipes; assembly: GCA_027580035.1. Taxonomy (NCBI): domain Eukaryota; kingdom Metazoa; phylum Arthropoda; class Insecta; order Coleoptera; family Staphylinidae; genus Dorylogaster; species Dorylogaster longipes. The sequence continues at coordinate 802 of JAODFX010046877.1, read as the reverse complement.
GTGTATTCTCGCGACGCCGCCAACGCACGACGTGGCAGCTCCGAATGTCTTCTCTTCAACAAGATGGCTGCGTTTTTCTCGCTCGAAAAGAAATAACATTACGGACAGTTTTCGCACTGGGTTCCCATCGAATTGTTTATGTATCGCTCTCTCTCTCTCTCTCTGTCTCTCGCTGCGCGTCTGTGCGACTTTATTTCGCGAGGATCACGATGCAATCTGAGGGCGAAATAGATTCAGTTTTTCCTCGGCGAGCAGCTTATCGGAGAGAAAACGTGGTCGAAAGCGTCTCCCTCTTGCGGCGCAATTAAATCCCCCACGCGGTTTTTTCGCGCTTCAAGTCGCGATGCTGCGCTTTGCTTGCGCGAATCCGATCTTGATTACTACGATGCTAAGCTCTCGTTCGGCGTTTCGCCTCGTCGGCACTTTCTAGCGTCGCATTTGCCTGCGAAAGCCGCCGTGGCTTGCTGAAAACGTGCACAGACGCAGAAATAATCGCACGATGAGGAAACGAGCTGGCGTGTTTAAGAATGACGCACGGAAATTGAATCGAAGCGATCTTTTCTCTACGTTTTCTTGACGAACTTGACCTAACAACGAATATTCGAGTTTTTCGATGATTTGCCACATGTTTTTTTCGACTTTCGATCACTGCTAATACATCTGTGTATAACTGGTTGCATACAATACCGCGTTCATCATTAAAAAAATAATTAAATAATTATTAAATCAGATAAACTCACTTGATATATCACCATTTTATTAATTATAAATTACGTAATTTAATTGTCGAATTTTTCTTTCA